>JAFBJQ010007644.1:0-60077 GCA_016785345.1 Trinectes maculatus | reverse complement strand
TATGAAAAAAATGGGGAAATTAGCTATGCTGGCTCGGACCGCTTCTCCTAAGCAGCCATCTTGGGTGCGTCCATATTAAACCTACTCTACTACCCACTTTCAAACCCAAAATACAAAATCTTAAAAAATAAAATCCTAACAGTCTCCCTAAAGTTCAGTGTACTTTAAACCAGTCCTCAAAGGGGGATGTTAGAAACCTCAAACAATGATGCAAAACTCTCTGCCTCCCGTGACCATGTAGAGAGGAATAGCTTACTGAAATGACAAGCAGACACAAACTGTGGCATGTGCTAACACACAGTGTGGTAATTGCTGACAGAAATTGTGACAACATTTTTGAAAATAAGGATCAGAAAATGTCAGATACTTCAGGCTTCACCTGAGGCTTCAACACACATTGGCATTTAGTCCAATCTGCTACTGATCTCTGTCCCAGATTAGTTGGGGTTTTGCCAAACACAAGAAACACATATGATATTCTGTACATTAGCACAGGTGCTAGCCATTTGGGTGCCCTTCTCACAAATGCTTTGTGGTGCCACCCCCACCCAAATGATGATGATTTTTTATGAGCCTGATTGGTCTATCCGTTAAGATGTGTTTTGTTGTTAGGTACAACAAAATACCAAGGAGTATTATAGAACAGAGTTCTATAATACTTAAAACAAGAGCCTTTTTTATCAGCTAGATGGTGGTATAAAGACTGGCTGTGACATAACTTGTTGTGAATGGACTGTTGAAATGCACAGCGCTGGCTGTTTAACCTTTTTCTCAAAAGGCATGACATCTATCTTTAGTGGTTTAAAGTCAGTGTGGCCCCTGTTAAAGAGTCAGTAACAAATCACACAAGAGCCCGGGGCCAACATGCTTCACGCAGGAATATCAACCAACCAACCAAAGACATAACTGTGTCAGGTATTCTTGTCTAAATATATGACGTAGGTCTATAAGTCTTCCTGTTCTGAAATAGATTGACACACATCTTTAGCCAGTGACCTTTTTAGGTTCTATACAACCCGTCCATCATATGTCAGAAACATGTGACGGTCCCTACTGTGAACATGACATTTAGTGACAAAGTCTCTGAGTAGAGTAGATAAAATATCTCCTCTCAGAGCGATGCCAATGGGACAACTGTGAAGTGATATGTATTGTAGATGTTAGAGTTGCACTCAACATCCTATGTCAAATAGAATAAAATCACTGGCTCAATGGTGACACATGACCAGCTGTTGAAAATGATCTGACTGTCAAGGCTGAGGTTTCACTAATGCTGGAGCAAATTTAGCACACTGGAATAATTTCTGGAATTATTACATAACTCAGAGGAGGCTACCACTGCCTTCGCTACCTACTATTGTTACCATGTAGAAAAAACAAAAAAAAAATCCAAATTGCATGCAACAGAATTAGCTTTAATCCTGAGAAACAATCAAGGTTTAGTGACTGTACTGTTCTCAGACTCAGGATAATTTCACACATCTAAGCGCTAAAACTATACACGACAAACAACAAATGCAAGGACAAACTTATAGAAATATGTGTGTACAGGGGGTTCTCGAGTTACGACGGAGATCCGTTCCTGAGAATGTGTCGTAACCGAATTTCGACGTAAGTCGGAACATACATTCATATGTATGTATTTGTATGTAGATAATAAGTTGTGCCACCAGACGTCGCTATAACACCACCCTACAATAAGAGTTTACTGTGGTGAATTGCCTTTTGTCCCTCTTGACCCTCTTGACACACCGTAGGGGTTGATATCGCGAGTGTAATGAGCATTTCCTTTAGATTTCTGATATCAACCGTGTAGACCCTGTGTTGTGAATAAACCTACGGTATCGCCACGATCCCGAACGCATCTGTGTTCGTGTGCATCTCCTTACCGGCTGCCGCTGCCGCCCCCCGCCAGCCGTCCATTTCACATAAGTAAACACAAGGCAGAGTAGCCTAGCTGTGCTGTGGAGGTGCTGGAGAGCCGGCAGGCGCGCTGAGAGACAGAGAGAGCGCTCACCAACTAGTTCCCGTGTGTATGTCTGTATGTATTTACGGGGCAAACCGCATAAGCTGAAACAAGGAAGTTCACTGGAGATGTGTCGTAACCACGAAAACAACGTAACTCGAGACCGTCGGAACTCGAGGACCCCCTGTATATAGTACAGAGATATGTGTATACTATATACATATGTATGTATATAGTGCAGACTATGTGCAAACAATATGTAAATTTGACATTTAATTTGGAACAGGTCAAGCATTGCTACAGAACATGACAGACATTAATTGTGGAAACAGACAGGTAGATAGACAGATGCTTTATCAACACTGTGCAATCAGATTACATTATAGCAAATGCCATTAATCATTATTCACAGTCATACATAACATATAGAAACAATGGTAACAATAATAAAGTAAACAATAGAAAAGAATATTTCACTGTACTATGGGCAAGAATATCACACTGTTATAGTAATGTTTCACTGTTTGGATAGTGTTTCATGGCCCAGAGAATAAAGCTGTGCTTGAGTCTGTGCCTGGCAGGAGGCAGGTAAAAGTCCATCAGGGTGTTTCCATTCTACGATTGCAGTGGGAACTTGAGATGTCTTCCAGGGAGGGCAGAAGGCAGCCAGTGATCTTCTGTGCTGAGTTAATGATCCTCTGGAGGGTTCGCCTGTCAAGGCCCGAACCCCCTGCGTAACATACAGTGATGCTGTAAGCCAATACGCTTTCAGTGACCAAGCAGATTAAGTTCACCGGTGGCTTCTCTTCATATAGCTCCTTAGGATTCTGGTTTGTCTAAAACCACATCAAATGGTTTGTTCCTCTTGGCAGGAACTTGCTGTGGGAAAGCATCTCTTCCCTCTGCCCCTGGCAAAACTACCTGGAAAGGACCTATAGAAAATGAAAACACCCATAAAATATGAACTACTACATCATCTGTTTTTGGAATTACATTAAAGGAGGACCTTCATGATGATCAAATCTATTTTTTTAAACAAATGCAATATTAGCCTCAAGTTAAACAGACCTTTGTATTTTTTCACAAATTTACTGTACTGGCATCAAAAAAAAGATTTACTAAAAAGGATTTACTAACTTGTAATGTTATAATTACTTACTGAAAAAGAGCTGAATTTTGCCTGTACAAATCAACAGTGTGTAAAATTATTTCTAATTAAAAGAAACTTAATCTGGTCATTTCCATTTGAATTGATGGTCTGGAACCAGTTAATCTCTGTTCTCTGCAGGATTGTACATCATCAATACATCTACAAGGTATGGGTAAAAAAAAAAAAATCAGTGCATAGATGACATACTTGTCTAAGTCAGAAAGCTTTATTCTCATTGGTCTAAAGTTGGAGATGGGCCATGGTTTAGACTTAGCTCTCTCATCGTTGGTGCTCAGGCTTAGTCCCAGCCCCTTGGCACTCGGCACGTCATCTTCCAACCAGGTGAGAGTATGTCTTAGGATGCTTCAACAATTTATTTTGTGATTGAATACAAACTTTCATAACTAATACAAGATTACTCTAATACATAATTCCATGCTAAATAAAAACTTAATGATTAAAATAAAATTCCTAACAGCTTTCCTGTCGTCACAAAAAATAAGGGTATTACAAACCAACAGCACAAAGATTATGTTTGCTAAATGTTACTGGAATATCTCGTATAGAATATTATGTGAGTTTTTTTGTGAGTAAAGGACCTGATCATTACAGAGGGTGTTGTTATGGTTGTTTTGTGTTCTTCCCCCTCTCACCCCTTTCTGTTCATCATTGAAAGCAGGTGTGTGGCAGGAGGTGTGGCTGGTCTCTCAATTAGCAGCAGACGAGGCACACTTGTTTTTAATCAGCTCATCTCCTACCCTATATAAGCCTGGTCTTTTCTCTACATTGAAAAAAATTGATGCTATAAATTTGATGTTTTTTTTCAAATTCAAAATCAAATTTAGATGCTTAAAAGTTCAGCTGCAAAAATTCAAATTCAATCTCAGATGGCACCAATATTTTTTTTATTTTTTATTTTATGCTTTTATTTCGAACATGTGCATAACACAAGAATGTATACTGAAAAAACAAATCGGCAATAACAATAGTCAAAACAACAACAATAATTTCATCCCAACATGTCTGAAAAGCTTATTTAGACCTACCCCTTCTCCACTACTCAATAACAGTCTCCCCACACGTATATATTTACATAAAACTAATTTACAAAAAATAAAAATAGATAGATTAGATTAAGAAATACATAATTCATTTATGAGAACACCCATTTATTAAATCCCTTCTTCCTCCCTGTACCTTGTGACCACCATGTGTTTGTACTGTTTTTTAAACTGGGTCATTGCTTGATCTCCACATCCAATCTGTTCCACAGCCTCACTCCGTAAACAGAAACACAAAAACCTTTTAATGTTGTGCATGCCGGCTGATGTTTTAAATTGAGCTCGCCCCTCAGATTATAACCCCCTTCTCTCTTAACAAACATTTTTTTAATATATCCAGGAAGTAGATTGTGTATTGCTTTGTACATGACTTGTGCTGTTTAAAAATGAACAAGGTCAGTGAGTTTTAATATTTCTGATTTTAAGAACAGTGAATTTGTGTGATCTCTGTAACCGGTATTATGAATTATTCTTATGGCTTTTTTCTGCAGTATGAATAGTGATTGTATTGTACATGTGTAAGTATTGCCCCAGGCCTCTGCACAGTAGAGAATGTGGAGTGATTTGTGGTCCAGATAATGTACAAACAGTTTCGGACCTAATACGGACCCTTGGGCGACGCCACAAGCAACGTCCAAGCTCGACAATGAATATTTCCCCAGTTTCACAAATTGTTTTCTGTGGCTTAAATAACTTCTCACCCATATGCTTCCAGAAGGAAGGCTTCTTTTAGGTACCGACTTCAAGGAACGTGAACTTCTGGACACATTCTGGACGATTCATTCGTGTAACCTGTTTGGTATTGATGTTTGCATTGTCTTCTGTTGCACTGAAACAATTAAGGCACAGGAGGCAGTAGTAGGTCGTTACTCACCAGCTTTGTTTAATACAACAGAGCTGTGAGCTGTGTATGCGTGTACGCATGTGTGTGTCAGACTTTGACTTTCCTCCAGGTGTGTTCGAGACAGCTTTTTTCCTACTGTCAACGAACAAGTCTTTTATACAGGGGATCATTTACTAAAAGTTTACTAAAAGTTGCCATTAACAAATAAACCAACTGTCACAGACCAAACAGTGTAGCAACGAGGAGACATGAGTATATTTGAAAAGTAGGGGTTTATTCACCCAAAATTAAACTTGTTACAAAAGAAAAGTATCCAGGCCTATAAAAGAGGTCAACAAAAGATAACTATACTGAATTAAACAGCGAAGAAACAGCAAGTTACCAGAACAAACAGATCCAACAAAATGACACAAAAGGAACCCATATATACTGGCTTGGCAAAACCAAATAACACACAAGGGGAAACCAAAATGGATGCCAACTAAAATTAAACACAAAACAAACTAACTGAACCCAAGTCCCCCCTATGACACAGCGGGAAATGGTCCGGACTGATGAGCTTGGCCCCAGATTTAAGATGGCTCCACCCTTAGCCCCGCCTTTTGCTCTACCAGGAGGAGTCCTCCCCCAGCCATGGTAACTCAAAAGACGAAGAAAGAAATTATTAATATAACAAACTTTTACAGAACCTTACTTGGTAAAATGTGTGCACTCCATTAAACAATATAAGGCTCGATGTAAATAAACAGATGATGAATCAACTAAACTGTGTCTTGGCAAATTGTGTACTGCTAATTGTTTGGTGTGGCTGGCTGCAAATGAAATTAACCTGTGTAGAAAAAAATGCAACAAACATGGAGCAGTGAGTGTATTTACATCACCCTGTGTGGCTGTGGCCATCACACCAACTAAAACCATACAAAAGTTTAACATCTGCATCCCTGTAATGAATTAAACTACATACTAATTACTCTCCAGTTGGCAGCATCGGCTGCAGAGCAACTTCGTTCCTGTCGTCATCACAATCACTTCCTACTTCCTCTTTCACATCCTGCATGACAGCATCTGCTGGCGATACAGCAGGGTTGTGTTTTACTTTGAAAATATCCCACCTATCAGGCAGCAGGCCATGATTGAACATGAACACAGCCACCGCACTAATAAGCAAGATGCTTATCTGCGTGACCAGCATGGAGACTGTTCTGACAGGGGACTTTTGGACATAGATGCCATCTTCCAATGTGCAACCAGGTAGCTGGAGAACAACAGGAAGCCCTATGGTGTTCTCTCCCAACAAAATCCTCACAGTCAGCCCGATAATGTAACCCGCAATGGCACCATATGCATTAGTCACCTCAAAGAAGAGCACAGAGGTCAAATGAGGGAATATGAGGGTGTAGGAAACATCTGCCCCGAGAATCCACAGGAGCAAGGTGCTGTTGGTGCAGAATGTTATTGATGTCCCTACCAGACCCACAACCACTACTGAGATCCTCATCACCCACTGCATTTCATCATCTGAGGCCTGGGGACATGTCATACAGAAAGAGACACTTTATTATCCACTCAAAATGGATTTGTTTGGGGTGAATGAAAAGGTTACAGACTGAGAGAGACTGGCCCTTGCCCTGTGCCAATGAGTTGCCTCCATCAACATCTTGATCTCCTTACCTGTTTGCGCAGGATGTTCTTGTAGATGTTTGACGAGAAAACAGAAGTTGCTGATAACAGGGCTGAGTCTGTTGAAGACATGACGGCGGCGGCCACTGCTCCGATCCCGATGATTGAGATGTAAGAGGGAGTGAGGTATTGTAGTGTCAGGGGAAGGACCATAGTGTGTTCACCCCGTACATATGGAGATGGAGAGCCATACAGCGTCTGGTTCCAGTCTGGACAAGGAAAATAACATTTCTTTATATGTTAAATTACATTCACACAGCAATCCAGAAGACACACTGGTTAAGGTTTTGCTATCTCTGACAGTTGTGCACCAACTCCTTAGCAAGTTAAGGGAATTATTAACATTTTACAGCCGACTATGACATAAATATTTTTAAAAGTAAGATAATTTGTATGTTGGTTTGTTAGGAGCAACAAAGTAAAGCCTGAAAACACAACGAGTAGATTTAATCACCTCATAGTGTTGTTGGAGTAATACGTTTGCCGTCATGACAGTAGCTCTGTTTCATTACTTAAAGATCCAACCATCATTACTCCTTATAAACCCCTCAGCTGAAATGTATTACTATAACAATATATTACTATACTATAGTGTATTAATGTGACAGAGACCAGTCAAGAATTTGTTAAATTACAAGAAGCCCATTTTATATTCAGCAACCAATACTCCATACATAAAAACAAATATTTCATCTTACATTTAGCTCCATTGTCAAATCTGTTTTATAAAATAAAATATTATGTACAATATATTTTCGTATGTGATTGTGGATTGTGAGAGAACAATACTAACTTCCCCTCTGTTATATACTGAACAAATTGTAGCTGACCTATATACAAGCAAACAACTTTCTGACAGAGACCTATGAAAGGTGCAGTAAGTGTTCAGGATCTTGTCACAGACGTTGTCACATAAACTGGTGGGCCACATGCGTGTGAAGAGCAAAAACTGGACAACTAGTATTCTCTTGTGCTTCTGTGCAAAATAATTAACAATTAATAAGCACACAATGCTCAGGCCACAATTTATCTTTATATAAGTTCTGTCATCTCTGAGCCAATTCCCACCTGTGGAGGCAGCGACAGCCCCCATCAGGGCGGGAGGGATTCCCAGTATGGCAATCATAAAGGCAGCAGCATAGCAGGTTAACTGGGCTGTGAGTGATGAGGAGGCAGACAGCGTCCTCTGGTGGAAGCACTGAAATGAAAGACTGCCGAGACCCTGGAGAGAAGAGCAGAGGGAGGATATATTTAGTGCTGCACATAGAAGTGGAGGCAGCGCCTTATGCTTAACCTTCAGTGCAACAACTGCAGCAAAGACTGTGGCGGTTTGATGTGCACAGATCCAGTGGACTGGGACTATTGGAATCCACATCGCAGTGAGTCACTACTTGTTTCACTTCTTGCCTTTCCAGTTTCCCACCATTTGTATCTGTCATCTGTTTTCAATTACACAGCCAGCCTGATTATTATACTAATAATCAAAGCTTCACACTGACTGATTGTCTCAGACTATCTGCACCAGTGTCACCACCTCTCCACTTCTTTTTCTGGATTGTGATTCACAAACTAGTGAAAAAGTTGTATGCTTTGCTTGGTTTGGGGGTTTGTTCTGCTCTTTGCCCTCTTTGTTTGCTCTCCTCTCATTCGATTCATCTGATTCGTCCCATCAACTGAGGATGCTGGATGTAAGTCAACCGTGAAGCCCGTTCTCTGGACCACAAACATACTGTAACTCCATTTGTATTCTAAACGGATGCTATCCCATCCCCTGCCAGAGCGACAGTGACAGTCTGTCCAGTAGCTTTTGTCTGAGTTTGGTGATAGAAAAAGAAAAATATGTATACTTGCACATGAAGATTCATATCCTGTAGGTTAATGACAGGTGCTACTGATGATGAATATCCAGCTTACCAGCATTAGGAAGTCATCAATCCACTTCCAGACCATGTCCTGCTCCAGCGTACCAACCCAGGGTTCTTGATATGTGTAGTTGAAAGCAGTGTGGGCGATGTTTGTTGATATGGGGTTGAGCAGAAGGAAGGGAATACACAGCCACTGCAAACAGATACTGAGATCATCTGACTGACAACACACATTTCATATGCTTTTCATCATTAACATTTTATTCTCATTGCATTGAAAGGTTCGTCCATATTATTCATGTCACTAACACTACTAGTTATTGTTGAGGGATAGCAAAATTTCAGTATTCATTTATGTTTTTTTTTTTTTAATTTACATTCAAGCTGAGGCAATCCACTCAGACCCATCATCTCCACTTTACACCAAAAAGCACTTAAAACCCCTCCAGACAGCAGGAAAGAGAACAACATCGTTATTCCATGTACTGCTGATGTACTGTAAATACCTGCAGATAGTGTGTTTAACAGGCAGGTGTGCTGCTGCAGACACTAACTCACCAGGCTGAAGAAAACCAGACAGAGCTGGATGACGTCAGTGTAGGCCACTGAATAAAGGCCTCCCAACAACGTGTAGATAATGGCCACAGCTGATGAGATCCAGACAGTGTAGACGAAGGGCAAATCCAGTATTACACTCATGGTTGCTCCTGGTGAATAAACCCACAAACACAAGTATACAAATATACAAAACACTTTCACCAACAAAATAACTAAAAATGTGTGTGCTTTACTTGGCATGTAGGTGGGTTCTTACCTAAGCCAAGCAGCGTGGCGGCCACCCACAGCACATCCACCAGCAGAGCAGGCAGCACCAGAGCACCACTCAGTATTTTGCCGTACTTTACTTGGAAAGGGTCCATCATTGTGATGTACTTCTTGTCCCTCATTGGTTTGGCAAAGAGAAGACCCCCTTGCACATTGGAGAAGTTCACATTATGTTGTTATTTGTTTTCTGAATACATTTGACCAGCTCTACATTGCATTTTTCCACTGCAGGCTTGAAATTTGGATTTTGTTTGCACTCTCTATGTTAGTTTTACTTCCTGTCTTTGTTTGATTGCTCTTATCTGTCTTGTTGGTTTAACCTGTGTTGAGTCATCTTGACACCTTTATGTATTTAGTCTCTGTGCCAGCTGAATCCACTGCATGCCCATACTAAGCTAATAAGTTTACATTACATTACAAGACCTTTGATCTACATCTGGGTCGGTCTGACAACATGTCTGATATCAGATCAGCATAGTTTTAACAGTGTGTCTTACCTATTAAAAATGACACAGTGTATTGTATAGGCATAAGAGCCCATACCAAGCCCATCTTAGGAGTGTACACTGCCTCAGCCACACCCAGGATAAAACCACCTCCGACCCACGTAGCTGCACAAAAATCAGATCACCAAAGTTGGCAGGGTTACAAGGAACCTATTAATCATGTAATCAGTAACACAATATTTAAGTGATGTACCTGATTATTTTTAGTTCCTTTTGGATACAATACAAAATAATCAATTAACTTATTAGATATGAACTATTCAACTGTTTCTACAAATTAAATCACAGGATGTAACAACAATACTTGTGGTAATAATAATAATAATAATAATAATTGTAACAATTGTTATTATTGTGGTCGTAATTATTAAATGTAAAAAAAAAATCACCACCTGAAAAAGGTATTAACATGCTCCAAAGTTACTTGTCATTTCTCTCCCCTGGACCCTGAATTGCTATGACATGAAACACGCATGTGCTGACAGGTGCTTAATTACAGGTGTGCTGCAATTACTGATCACCTGTTGAGACAGAGTCAGCCATATTGGAGCTGTGCCAGTACTCTCTCTGCCAGAAATCTTATTATTATTATCACTCAAAGTCATGATTTGTTTCCCCTGTAAACCTGCCCAGGACAGGCTTCTAAAGTGCTAACAAAGAGATATAATATTTACTTATACAGGACAGAGCAGGTAAAGTAATGCAGAGGATAACTGTATAAAACATACCAAACACATATACGTTGCAGCAGGACATGACGTTATGCTTATTGCATGTCATGAGTGGGACGTTGCTGGACTGGATGCTATGTGGACAAACAATAATGACACACAACATATATCTGGGGATAAAATCTAAACTGTTACACACTTGCTACATATACATGTGTTACATCAAACCCACAATTTGCCCCTCACTCTCTAAACCAAGACACACACACACGCACACACACACACACACACACACACAAGCCTGTATTTCCCCGGGTTCCAGATATCTTAATCAATGAATGCGCCAGCTAACCGGGCCCTGATAGAAGGGACGATTCTGGTTGGATTAGTGAGATAAGTAGGTGTGTGTGTGTGTGTGTGTGGGCATATTGTGTGTGTGTGTTTTGGGTATCAGCAAAAAGACATCATAGCAAAGTGATCAAGGTCCTTTTTAGGCTGCTGCTGAGGGAAAAAGGACATTTGCACATAGCACACTGTGATGACATGTCACTCAGGTGCCGTGTAGATGTACAGACACGCGCACATGCACACACTGTTCAAAAACTGAACACCACTACATTAAATATCGATAGAACAGGTAGTAACTGGGGTTACTACTTGATTATTAGGATTTGTATGGTTTCGGACAACAAAACCAGAAAGAGTTTATCACATTAAATAAATACATAAATAATATAGCTTCATTTTGAATTTAATGAGCAAAGATGATTTGGTTGATTTACAAAGATAATTTTTACAGAGCAGATTCTTTTATTATATACACTATATAATAAAATAAAAAAAATATATGTATTACACCCTCTGATGTTTTTTTTTTCAGAAAAATGTTGCACAAATAGTTCATATTTCTCCTGTTTCGAAATGAGCATTTGAGTCAGACTGAGTGAATTATTGACCAGCTTACCAGTCATAGTGAAAATCCCAACCAGCAAGTTGATATTTCTGTCTCCAAGAAGCACCACAACAGCCCTGTCTCCGTGGCTACGCTTCTCAGCCTTCCTGGACTTCTGGGCAGCCCACATACCAGTCCCCAGAATAAGGATGTAGAACAACACCACTGCAACTACCCCTGGGATGTTCAGAGCCATGACAGTCAGCCACTACAGGACGCACACAGCTCAGCTTAATGTCTCACAAACTCTTCTCTGACATCACAAAGTGTGAATGCAACGGAGGGCCGTAGGTCTGAATCAGCCCCTCCACAACTACTGCTTACTTCCTATGCTGAGAGTGACAGTATCACAGTAATATCACATTAGTGCCAGTGCATAACACTAGAACAGGGGCGGAGCTATAGGTGGAGCTGGCACGGCTATTGGTGGATAATTTATTGCAAAAAAAAAAATCTCTGAAATGAAGTTTGTTTTAATCAGTTGTAGTAGAAAGAAAAGAAAGAAAGAAAGAAAGCTTTATTATTTGTTATTGTCACAGTACACCACTAACGTGGTCTGCTTTTAACCCATCACACATGTGTGAGCAGTGGGCTGCCATACATACAGTACATAGAGGACAAGCGCCAGGGGAGTAATTGGGCTTAGGAGCCTTACTCTAGACATGATACAACCTCCTCCTGTGCTTTACCAGCAAGCATGCAGTGCAGTGGGATAGGCCACATGTCCCATGGCCAATCAACCTCGACTGCCTAAATGTTGGGACCAAACTGACATTTTTACGAACATCAAAACCTTGACTGAGGTTTGGGAGTGAAAGTGCCCAGCAGAAATTCTTCTTTCCAGTTTGCATACCAGTAGACTGAGGTCACAATCAGTTTGATGCATAGGTTGTGCAACCTGTTCCTGTGAGCTCAAGGAGATGCCCAGCCAACACCAGGCTTGGCAGGGCCCATGGGGCCTGTCAGTTCTTTTAATTCCACAAACTGGTTTCTGACTTCTTTTTAACACCAAACCATTTCCACAGAAATATTAAGAGCCATATTCTCTGAGAGATGTCATAAAGCAATGAAATTTTGCATGAATATGGATACATATGTTAAAAAGAAAATTCTAAAGTTTGAGTATCTCACCTTGTTTGTTATGGCTACACTGCCACATAGAACGGGACAAATGGGCCACCAAATTGAGCAAGACCTGTTTTTGCAAGTCGGCCATCTTCAACCCATGCAGCTGGGTTGATTGAGTCACCTGAGAGTCATCTCAGGTCACCTGAGATGACTCATCACGGGCAGCAGTTCCACCCCCTCCGACTGAAACAACTGGGAGCAACCCACCGGTTCCAGAACCACCATCTCCGGGCCCACGGTTTAATAGTCAACCATTCCATCGTGAGCCTCACATCTCTGCACCAGATAGATATTCCGGAGACCACAGGTGACTATAATCGTTTTTTGTTTCACTACACATTAGTTTTTGACCAGCAACATTTAACTTGCCGTTCAGACAGATCATGCATCGCATATATTTGTCGTTTGCTCTCTGACAAAGCTGCCACTTGGGCCCTGGCCATTCAGTCTAACCACACAGAGATTTATCTTTGTTAAATTTCTACACTTTAATTTCTGAATTCAGGAAGGTGTTTGATCATCCCTATAAGGGAAAAGAGGTAGACAGCAAACTCCTACACATTAAGGGCACCACATCTATAGCCAGTTATTCCATAGACTTCCGCATTCTCACCACTGGGAGCGGGTGGAATGAGAGAGCACTGCAGGGAGTATTCACCCGCGGTTTAAATGATAATATGAGGGACGAGTTAGCAGCCAGGGACGAGACGACCACACGAGATGAGCTCATAGCTTTAGCTATATGTTTAGATAATCGCTTGTGGGAGAGACATAGGGAAAAGAAGAGTGATTGCTCACATGGTAGTGGGATTATTCTAGCCCGGAGCCCAGCCAGATCCTCTTTGGTGCATCATCCCCATCTTCACCCTTCGGCCGTCTCCAGCCCTGACGACTCCACACCTTTATCAGAATCAACCCCTGAGCCAGTGCAGCTGGTACGCACTCGCCTGACGCAGAATGAATGTCAGCATCGAAGGAAACATCATCTCTGCCTGTCCTGCGGCCAGGCTGACCATCTTCTCCTACACTGCTCGCGTAAGCCAAAAGGCGAGGCCCATCTGCTCTAAGGGGGATGCAGCTGGGCCAGATCTCATCATCTTCAACCCCTCCTCCTTGGCAGATTCTCTTAGACGGCAATCTGTCCTGGGATCACGGTTCTGCCCAAGCTAAGGTACTTATCGACTCTGGGGCAGACGACAAACTTCATTGTCCGACAACAATAAAGCAACTGCAACGGTTTCTTGGGCTTGCGAACTTCTACCGCAGATTCATCTGAAACTATAGTCTTGTTGCTACACTGTTAACAAGACTAACCTCTGCGAAAAACTCTTTTTGTTGGTCACCTGAGGGCAAAAGGGCCTTTACTTTGTTAAAGTCACTCTTAGTTAACGCACCTGCGTTGATAATTCCACACCCTAAATTGCAGTTTGTGGTCGAGGTGGACGCATCAGACTCCAAGTTAGGGGCTGTCTCTAGTCCTCCTTGCCTCCACTGTGCAGATCTTGAGGTCTTTCTCGACCTGCTGTCTCCGACGCAGAGTCGTTTTCTGTTTAAGACTGTTTTTGAACTTTGAATTAAATCACCCTTGTTACTCCACTCAGTCTCCGCTACTTTTTGGGATCCAGAAAACCAGAACCGGACACTTATAGCAGGAGGGCCCGTCCCTCTCAAGCAGAGCTAACCCAACCCAGCCCCACTTGTAGGGGCCAGACTGCATTCTAAATCACACACACACACACACACACACAGTCAGGGATACTCCGCTTCTGAACCATTGCATTGGAGTTTCAATCACAATGAATGCACACTATTACATTTCATTAATCCACAGATCCGGAGAATGGTAATGGGGAGAACTTTGTGTCGATGCATCTTCTGGCAACAATAAAGCAAAGTTTATGTAATTTTGAGTGCAATGACCCATTTATTGGCTGCCCATCACCTGAAGCTTCCTTACATGCCTTTCCTGTACTTCAGCTCCACTGAATCTGCAAACACAAATCCTGTATGTGTACAATTATCATTGTCAGGCTGATATATAAACAGGACCCAGGAGCAGAGACTCGTTCCACAGTCTTCATTAAATACAATCTCTTTAACAGAGTGACAAATGCAGAGCTATGAAACTTGACTACTCTCTCTTTTAACCTAATGCTACCATAAAAGTACACAAAACTCACTCTTAAAGAGAAAAATCGACTTACGTACTGCGATTGCATAGACAATGGCTTGGAAACAGAATGCTCGTGATATCTGGTCAACGGACAAAGACACACCGCACAAGACAAAGGGAACGCAGACTATTTAACACATGAAGGTAAGGGGAACAGGTGGAAACAATCAAGGCGGGGATGGCAATCAGACCAGCGGGAAACACATGAAGGGAAGTGGGAAGTGACCTAAAACGTGAGGAGAGTAGGGTTACAAAATAAAACAGGAAGTCAGCGGACAACACAGACAAGACATGACAATCATCAGTTGTGCATTAGATAAACAAAACAAGAAACAAAAATTACATTATATTTCCAACATTAAGTAATATTGTGCACACAATAAACATCCATACAACATAGTTATATTTGTCATTTATTTAATAATATTGAAAAAATTACAAACATGAAATGGTAACAATGGCATAACACAACAATATTTTCAATGTCATGTATAACATTTTGGTATTACTGAGTATAACTTTGGTAAAAGGTAAATGTTTGCTTCGTTTCTTGACAGTGGGGGGTGTATTGTTGAAATGAATACATTTCCAAAATGTCTGACATACATAAACAGTTCTCATTGGGTTAGGCCATACGCCCAAAACTAAAAAGTCAAAATACTAAAATGGTACTTTGTTTTGTTTACGTGATAAACAAAACTGTGACAGATTCACTAAAAAGAGAATACTATGTTTCTTTGGTCTTTCAGAGACAACACCTTAATGCCAATACTGTAGTAAATCTCTGAGTAATAGTCAAATATTTCTGTCATACTAAAAAGCATTTAAAAAGTTCTTAGCCCACTTCAGTTGCTTCTCAGTCAATCTACACTCAGTACCCCATAGTGAAAAAATATTATTGTTGCTGTTGTTGCTAAAAAATATGTTGCTAATAATAAAGTGTTATTCAGAGCCTTTGTTTGGACACTTGACTTAGGACACAGTTTTCCTCAGCCGCGTCCCATTTCTCTTGATCATAAATGAGATTTACTTGTTTGGAGTCTACTTGTGGTAAATTCAACAAAATGATACAATTTAAAAGACAGACACCACCTGTCTATACAAGCAGATGATGTTTAAAAAGTGGTCACTTGGGCAAAGTGCCAGGGAGATGGGAGAAACTTCCCACCAGCTGCTACAGCAGTGCTCCACTGATCTAGGCTTCATGGCAGTGTGGTCTGGATTAAAGCCTCACCTCAGTACAGGACATATGGAAGCACCGACAGCAACAGCACATGTAACCCTTCCAAACTACAAAGCCATCAGGGGTTAGCATAAAAATGTTATTTATTGGCACCTAATTACTCTGAGTGCAACTTAGCACATCCCATAATTCATTTCAGCAGCCTGATAAGGAAGGTGCTGAGCATGACTCCAATGATGAGGATAACAACCATAACCAGCACTGTCAGACCACGCCGGATAACCAGTTGTTTTACAGACAGAACATTGCCAACTACAGTCGTGGTAGATTTTTCCTGGTGCGGACCGTTAACCTCCTCATATTCGTGAGCCTGCTCAGTATTTTCACAGCTGGATGCAGTCGTGCTGACCTGCGACATGCTATGATTCACATCTGGGAGTGTGAAGGAGAACATTTAGAACTAACATTAAACCTGTAACACATTTCAGTTATAGTGCTGGTGCTTACCTGTATTTTCTGTGTTGTCCATCTCCTTTTCTTCTTTGATCTGGACTCCTGATCGCACAAGTGCCTGATCATAGAGAGGATGAACAGTTACTCACACATTTAAGTCCAAATAGAGCATTTTGATTGGTCAAGGGATATACTGTCAGGACACACCTCTTGAGCAGCTTTCTTCCAGTCGAGTTTGGACAGAAATGCGATAAAGAACACTGACTGCATAAGCACACAAATGGAAAGTCCCGTCCATAGTCCTGTTACAGAAATTTAAAAAGTATGCTCAGGGCTTTCTTGAAAGTTTCTGTGCAAACAAATGAGCGATCCTTTTTTCTTACCTACAATCCCCATTTTTGCTGCAAACATCAGGGACACACCAATGGGAAAACCTATGAAGTAGTATCCCACCAGGTTACACGCGGCACCAACCATTTGTTTCCCTGCTCCTCTAAGAACGCCCCCGGACACACCCTGTACACGTCAAACAGAGCTGGTCAAAAACCATTTGTCTGGCTCAGTTCTTAAATACAAGAAACTGTATTTCAAATGGTTTCTCACCGCGATGGAATCAACAAGATGCATGAAACCAAATATAAACATGACGTCCGCAACCCTCTCTATAAGGTCTCTGAAAGAACACGCAGATAGCGATTCAATGTACTTCAATCAACTGGAAAGTACAATAAAAGCATTAAGCACACTGCACATAGTAACGTAACACCTGCATGCAAATCACCATTACAGATTACATTATCTTCTGTGACTTCAAAGCTCCCCAGACCACCATTATGTAATTTTTTACAGACATTACAGATATACATAAGGCAGATTCTGATGAAATAAATATTTCTGTTTTTCTAAACCAGCATGAAGGTGATGAAGAGTGAAAGATTATTGAATCAAAGATGTTACTCACTGCTCTGAGGTGAAAATGTATCCAATCACATTTCTGGAGATGCTTAAGGAAGCTCCGACAAAACATGAAATTATAACTGCGAAAAGGAAAAACAAAAAACAGCAAAATTTAGGGTTTTTAAATAAACTGAAAAATACTACTTCAAAACTTGAAAGCGTCAATAATAAATGTTAACTATGAACACCAGTGGGGAACTGTCAGGGCCTTCTAGGCCTACAGAGAAGGCCTTAAAAAATACAAAAAAAATGTCTGGACCAAAAAAATAGGAGTATTAAATAAAAAATAATATTTTTTCTCATTTAATCTAATACAATACGAATACAAAATTCTCTTTGACAGTTGACTCTCTGACAGTTTACTGTCAAGTTCACATCAGTCATGAAAGGGTTACTGTCCTGGAAACATGTTATCCAATCAAAATCATCCCTCTCTGTCAGGGCCCGTTAGCTGGCTCATTCATTGATTAGGACATCTGGAACCCAGGGAAGGGTGAGGTCAAATTGATCAATCATGGTTTGATTTTACATGGGCGGGCCTTCTGACAGTCCGAATTTATACTGCAGCCAGTTGGTGGTAGTAATGCTCCTAATACCAGTCTGCCGAGATTACCGACAGAGTAAAAAGGCGGAAGTGGTGAGAGTCTCCATGAGAGCGTTGATAGCATAGACATATATACTTAGACGCCGCATTGACCAGGTTGGTCTGTTGCTGCAGAATGTCAGCATATCCGCCATATTGGATGTGACAGATCTGCCCGTAAACTAATAGCAGGAAATGGGCAGAACTTCATAAAGCCCCTTTCTACAAAGTGCTTTAAGTTAATGCCTCTTATTCACCCATTCACACACACACACACTAATATATTTGGGAAACAAATAGGCACCAAAAACAACGTATGTAAGTTTTTAAGTTATCATTATAAATGTTTACTCCCTTACCTATTAGGATACTGTATAGGTAAGCACCAAACCAATGTATGTGTTTTTCTAATGTTCTTATGAGTGTTTACTAATAGTAATAATAATACATACTAGTACATACAAACATATAATACGTAGTAGTAATAGTGTTTACTAATGTGTGTAACACTGTTACTGTGATGATAAATACTGAAATATTTATATTTAACATTTAATCTGTGTCTATATTAACCAGATCCTGAAATGTAGATGTGACATGAGGGTTTTCTGAATAAAGAGCACTAACGTTTACATTTAACTGACTTTGATTAATCGTTTTCACATTGATGAACATATGTGCACACACACACACACACACACACACACACACACACACTTCTACTGCTGGTTCCAGCACAGAGTACATCCGTGGAGCAGAACATTAGCCCACCTGCTGCAGTCACTATAGGGTGACAGAGTTCGACCCAAATTGTTGCTGTCAGACAGAGCCCAGAGGTCAGAGAGGAAGTATTCCTCCTGACTGTACCAAACTGATATTGGTAAGTACATAAAAAATAAATAAATAAGGAAACAAATTCAAACTAGAGGGCGCTATAGAGCCATTTTGCAACGCCAATGCAAACGACGGCCAAATCGCGCTGTTGCATCCCACGCCTGACGTCCCTGCCGAATTTCGGAAGTTTTTCAAGCAACTTTCGCAAACAATAAGAATAAGAATAATAATAACTCCTTTGGAAACAATAGGGACTTCGCTGTTCCAGCTCGGGCCCTAATAATAATTCAATATTGTAAAAGAGTGTTCTAAAGTATTGTTATTAAATACCTCACCCCTCCCTCCCCCAGAAAACACCAAAAAAATGTCTGTGGTTGGTAGTTAGAGTTCAATGGCAGAAGACTAGCGCAATGGTCAGTTTGAAAAGAGTTGATCTTCAACAAGATGAGCATCGCTGTAATCATATTGCGGCGGAGAATGTTACTGATGCAAAGTACGCATATCGTTTGACCTTGCATTTTGGTTGTTTCAGTCAAACTGAGCCAACCCTTTTTTTCAGTTTTAAATATTATATAGTTATTTAAAACTGAACATTTTGGACTGTCATGTGAAACCACCTCACCATCACTTGACCAAAGTGCCTTTTAGAATTTCTCACTATTGGCTCTTACACGCACAGACGATGGGAACTACACACGATAACTTGGCCTGCTCGATGTTTCCTGCACCAAGAGCATTTCCAACCCGGACACTAGCAGCTGCAGCGAAACCTAGTGGGGCCTGAGGGAATAACAGAAAAGTGGTGTTACACAAAATTGTATCAAAACTTCTGTTAAAATTTCATTGTAGCAATTCAACACCCCAAAGCACAACATTGGCCTTCATAATTACCATAAAAGCTACAACAGCCAGCTCATATATTATTGACTGAGCTGCCAGCTCGGTCTCACTAATCACTCCAGCCAGGAATCCTCCAAATTCAAAAGTCCACCATTCCAGGCAAAGCATGAGCATACTGGGAATGGCCAACTGGACGAAAGGGCCCCACTCCTGCAGACAGTCAAGTGACCAACCTGTGGGTCACGGGTCTGAATGTTAGTGTAAACAAATGTATAGAACAGAGCATGCAGATCTTGCTCAGTCAATAATGAACTGAGCAAAGTTTACATCAAAGCAGAGGTTTGAGTGCTGATCATATGCAGGTTTGGGCTGCTCATGTTTAACTGCACAAATATTTAATTTACTTAGGTTGTAGATTGAATTCTAAGTATTTAGCAGCTTATCAACCAACACAGTTTGTGTGCACAGTAGAATTTAAGGGCAAAGCAAACAGTTTTGAGCAAGAGCAGAGAAAATCTGCCTGTGCGCTTAGGGTAAATAAGGATGCAGCGTTTTAAGGGGAATAATTTCAAACATGAAAATAAATTGAAAAAATAAGGTTCTCAAAAATAAGGTTCACACTCTAAATAAAGATAGATTGCTTAGTCACCATTGTGACATCTCCTTTACATCACAGCACACCATTACAAAGGTTTTCATTTTGTCAAACATTAAACACTGGAAGGTTAACAATGTTCAACTCATGCTGTGAGAGAAAAAAAAGGCTTGAATGATGACAGAGGTGGAAATTACCAAACAGTCACAGTTGTCAGCCTAAGAAATATTTGATGAATTGATGTGAAGGCAGCATACCTCCCCATGTAGCCTTGTGGAGACCCCTCCAGCAAATGTAGATGTATAAGACCACAACCAGTGTATACTGAGAGATGGCATTGGCTGCTGCAGATCCACTTAAAAGAAATAAAATCCAATTTCAAATTATCAATGATATGAATAAACAACAGAGAGCAAGATTTGGTATAGTTGTATTGCACTATTCAGTCTAATTATCCAGTTGGTACAGACAGAGGGTCTAACCACTCATTACCAGAGAGCAGGCACTGTGTCATTATAAGGAGCAATTAAAACTAAACGTTCTGTTCTTGAAACTGAAAACAACAATAAGGAATGAAACTTACGCAACACCCAAATCCAGGACATAAAGGAAGACGTAGTTGATGATTGCATTCAGGACATTTCCAATGATTCCACTTATAACCTGAGGCCAGATAATTCCCTATGCACCATAGCACAACCTTGGTTCACTATTATTTCATTGTCACTTAATTATTTCATTATTAAGAGACAATTATTCATCAAGCCAGTTTGACAAAGCAAAAGAAAGACTCACCTGATTTTGAAGATATCGGCCTTGCAGCTGGTACATAAAAGCTGCCTGCACGGAGAAAACATGAAAACACAACAGTGTTACTTTGGGAAAGGCAACAAGACAAACAACATAGTATGATGATGGAAGCATGTGAAGTGAGACACAGCCTGCAGATACACTAGCAGCTCCCTGAGGCTAAGATTATCACAATAACAATAACAATGTATGAAAATGCTTTGCTTGTATACAGTATTTACCATCAGAGCCGCCTGACGCATATGCAGCATATGCAGGTGCATAAGGCTGCCATGACCACCAGGGGCCCCCAGGAGCATGTAATTTATGATTTTTTAAAAATAAAAAACAAATCAATGCAAACATGTTAACATTTAAGCATTTAGTTTATTTCATGTTAAAACGTTTTAAACTTTTTAAAAAATATATTTATTTACTTTGTTTAAAGAAATCAGCCTTATGTTTGTCAGTTCTTCTAAAATGTGTCAAAGTATTATGCATTAAGTATTAAGTTTAGTAGGCCTGTGTCACCGTAGTGCTTTGAATATAAATGGTTTAACAAAAGAAGTATGGTGTAAATAACACAACTGGTAGGGTGCAAATTATAACCCACCAGCATTGTTAATGGTCGAGCTTAAATGAGACTTACCGTATTTTTACTATAAGTCACAGTTTTTTTCATAGTTTGGCCGGGGGTGCGACTTATACTCCAGTGCGACTTATGTGTGAAATTATTAACACATTATTATATCCTGTCACATGTTATTTTCACACTAAACGGCAAGAAGGCGCTCTAGGCCCGTGTTGATAATTGAATTGATAAAACATTGGCGACGTAGAAGAGGAAGCGCAGCATCTTCTACCTCCTGAGTTAGCGGAGTTGTTTGAAAGTGACACCGAGGATGACGATTTCATTGGATTTAGTGATTTGGAGTGACACGGATGGTTTGGTAAACTTGTTAGCATGTTATTTATGCTATAGTTATCTGAATAACTCTTAAAATGTTATGTTAACATACCGTTCTTAGTTTGTTGTTTATGTGTCATGTAACGTTAGCATACCGTACAATTGTTCAGCCTGTTGTTGCCTATATTCTATTTTTATTTTAAATTGCCTTTCAAGATGACATGTCTGTTCTTGGTGTTGGATTTTATCAAATAAACTTCCCCCAAAAATGCGACTTATACTCCAGTGCGACTTATATATGTATTTTTCTTCTTTATTATGCATTTTATGGCTGCTGCGACTTGTACTCCGGAGCGACTTATAATCCGGAAAATACGGTAGGTGGTAAGTGGGGGGCCCCAAATAAAAATCAGGCTCGTCAGAGGCTTGGGCTGACTCTGATTGTGAGTGTGTTCACCAACTTAGATAGGTTCATATACACTTACTACAACAACATTTAACATTATATATCATAAATCTGACTCTCACCTGAGGCAGCAGATCCTCAGTCTGACTCCCTGCAGGTAAAACTATTGACCCTCCCCCACCCATATTCATTTTCTACTTCAATTAAAAGATTAAACAGAAAAAAAAACTTATTTAAAATGTCTGCAGCCAATGGTCATGATAGTGCAATCCCACCCAACAGACATCTTCAGCTTTGTATTATGTGGTCCACATAGCAAAGAAATGGAAAACTTGTGGAGATATTGCTTCATCGTATAGACTGTTACTCACCGGGAGAGCAGGCATGAAGATCTTTACATACAGCTGCGAGAGGCTTTATGCAAAAAATAAAAAATCAAAATCAAACAGCTATCATTAAACATTGCTGTGGCAAGTCACAGTAACAATAAGTACCCACAACATTAGGAAACTGCTGGGGCCATGAATACAAATTCAACACATGAACACAAATTTAACACGAATTATAGTTAACGTTGCTCTGCATCTGCTAGATGCAAAGATGCAAGTACTTACTAACATGTTTGCCCCATCAGCTTATAATGTAGAACATAAGTATTGAGTTTACAGCTTGTTTCTGCTGCCACCAAGTGGTTCGATGAGATAAATGCAATTCGTTTTTTTTTACATATCACTCAGTGTATTAATTATACATGGTGCCCAAAAAGTATCTTTACAATTTCAAATGAATAGACAAATCCGTTGAAATTACTACAAAAAGAGGAGTTATTAACGTTTTTTTACTTTTAATAAACCTCTCTATGAGCAACCTTAGTTGCACGAAGCACATCAAGACGATACTCGTTTTCTTGTCATGTTCGTTGTAGCGTAGCGTCATCAATGCTGGCAGTGGCATCAGTGATCTTTTGCTTGCATTGCACAAATGCAGTGTGATTAAAAATGCTGATAAGAGATCGTGACGATGTGGCTGGTTTTGGAGGGTAAGTAAAGACTGACCTGGCGACCTCTGGGCTCTGTCTGACAGCGAGCAGGAGCGGTTCAGTGTTGATGAGGATGGCCCAGCAGGGGAAACAGGCCAGCAGCAGAATCAATATACCCCTCTGGAGAATCACACCCACACGCTTCAAGTTACCGCTCCCATACGTCTGCGAGAAACAGGTAGACACAGCCACTTGTGTAAGTGGAGTTGAAAAACAACAAAGAATCACTACAATAACTGTGGGTATGAGCTCACTTGAAACAAAAGATCATTGTGGGGGTGTTTTTAATAGGGCCCCAGGATAACCTGGGAACCCAACAGAGGGGCCCAAGATAATCTGAGAACCCAGCTGTACTGTCTGTGTTTGTCTTGGTTAGAGGTTAGATAAGTAACCACTGGGGAGGATGCTACCTGAGATATGAGAGTGTCACAAGTTAACGACAAACCAGTTCCAATGGAAATACCAGTGACGTTAACCACCTGCAAATGACAACAAAACACAAGCACACACAAATTAGGTGATGCATTGACATGGACAGACTAATTAGACAGAGCTGTGCAAAGAGAGTCTCCTCACCGCAATTGATAGTGATACAGCTGCGAGTTCAGTTTTCCCCAGGTGACCACAGAACACCGTGCTGACAAAGCTGATCATAAAGACCATCGACTGGGAAATGATCTGGAAGACAAACCACACTCAATAACCCCCTGCTTGTACTCTGAATCCTACAAATGCTAGATACATTCATAAATGTGACACGTCATAGACGTTTTCACACCTGATCGAAGACATAACACATGTTGTTTTTTAACATCTTTATGGGATTTTAAATCACATGTGCAGCAATATGACATATTGTTACTTTCTTCAAACAATGGCCTCAGTCATTTCTGACAAAAATAAAAAAAAAACATGTAAATATCACATATACTCTATATTTGGTTTACGTTTTTTCTGTTTTTGAAAACTTGACAGATATGACTTACGCCATTATTTTAAGCAGGTGACAATATTCATGATAACCAGCTCAGCATGGTTCACTATGCAGACATTAAGCAGTCAAATGAATGGAGAGGTACTGTATGGATATTTATCATTCAATATAAGGTTTGATACCTGTGATAAACAATATCACAGCACTATATCACTAAAAAAGTTTTAAATAACTTATCTAAACGCTGTTTGCACAAAGCTCTTTTTCTAAAAGGTCTGCAACAGCCAAGGCACTTATTAGCCTGTGTTCCAGCGTTGGACAGATACCTGATGGTTACACACTGCTGGACTGACACTTTTTTTCCTGCCGCAATCCTGTTAACCTGTTACAGGACAAGCACTGCGATTTTTGTTTCTGTTTTTTGTCTGGTCACACACAGAGGGGAGCGACTTATAGTCTGTGACTGGAAACCAGAAAGCAGCTTGAAAGCACACATGAAGCCATATACAGCAACTGTCCAAGTCTAAGACTAAAATTATTTATTTACATTTGCCGTTGAGAATAGCGTTTAATAAAGTTGTATTAGAAAGAACAGAAAATGCTAAGAGGTAGTCCAGGAGTTTAAAAACACTGCTCATCAGCATTTGGCAATTTAAGCATTTGGCTTATAATAAATGAGGTACATTTTTTAAAAAACAAATTAAGAGCATATATCATCATCATATCATAATCGTATAAGACCAGTCTCATAATCAAGCCATCCCAGGTCAAGTGTAATTGAGACCATCCAGGTCTGAGCAGCAAATAAACAGAGGGACCACTGAAACCGCACATGTCCTGCTATGACCTGTTCAACCAGCCATGCTGCAAAGCTACATTTTCTGGAGCTCCACAAAACCAACAAATTGGCCCAGACTGACCTTTTTTTTTCAGTACAGACACAGAACAGACAGCGAGCTGTGAGGAGATACGAACAGAATCTGAGCCATAGCATGAAAATCAATCACCAGTATTAAAGTTATCAGAGAAACAAGCTGACAGACCATCTCACAGCCACAGACGCAACATGAACACATCATGAAAATATAACATTTGAAAAGATAAACAAACTGACTGTGTTTTAATCCAGTGTTATTAAATTGTATGTTTGCTTAGGAGCCATAAGACAATCCTGTTCCCAGTAATAACTTCTTACTAATACAGGAACTGAAACTGAAATATCTAAGCTGTTAGCAATCGTTAACAAGGTTAACAAATCCTCACACACTCGCATTCTGACACATGCATCCTAACTAAAGAGGCAACCATAAAAAAATATACGCTGAGGAAGTATCTTATTGAACGTGAAGTTTGGGGCATATTTGAGATACAAATCTGAGATAACAATTTCCTGTTTCATGGCAAAGCATCAAACCTTTTCCTGCTTTAGCAAACTGGCCCATCTGGATACTAATATTATTTCTGTAGTGAAATAGCACCCAGTGAAACTTACTGACAAGTTTTTACTATGTGCTGCTGGGAAGGGTTTGTTTTAGCCTGGAGATGTCACGTGAGCCTGCCAAAACATTCCTCTAAGAGCTAACATATAGCACAGTCATTCAGTTTTAGCCTTAATTTCAACATATTTAATGTATGGATCTTTTGGTTTAAACTAAAGAAACATCCTTTCTTTCCTGTCACTGCTGTGTTCTGCTTGTTTATGATGGACAAGACATACGGCATCAACCTCTATGAGAGGATCATGGTAACATTACACAGAGGAACAGTGGGATGACATTAATTTAAAGTATATATATTCCTTTGTTGTCTATCCTGTGGTATAAGAAAGTATGTGACCTATTTTTAAAATAGACATTAGGAAGTTGTTGTTAAAGACAATGTTGTGTGAACATAGTTGCTTGAGGTTAAGGGCAACACATTTTGCAATGTGTTGCCCCCACAGGGTCAGGTTTAACCCAGGTTTAAATAATGTAATGAATGACTGGGACCTTTGAAAGGAGCAGAGTTAAGGTTAACTATGGTGACCAGATTTAAGTTGCAGATATGTTGATATGTTGTTTACAACCCCATGTGCTGTTGTAAACAAGGAAGCTGGCGCTGAGGGCAGGTGATTGGTGCTAATCGTGGTGCTGACCAATTGAATGTTTGACGGTAGAAGTCGATCGACCAATGACGGTAATTCTTTACTGGGCGCGTGCGGACAGAAAGCGAGAGACCTCAGAAACCCGGAACTGGCACACACGTCACTCACTGGCTGTCAGTCAGTCAATGAACAGGGAGAGTGTTTGTGAGTATGCGGAGTGTGTAGTAACGAGTGTGTGAGAGAGCCATGACGCGCAGCCAACGTGATGTTGAACGTGTTTGAGGCAGAACAAAATCCCGGACCAGTATGTTCGCTGTGTAGAAGAGGACACCTGACCTTATTTTTGATTGATGTGTTTACAGTTAACAGGAACACCTGCTGTTTCCCCTCTGCGACACTGACACAAGGACACGAGGACAAGACCCTCTCCCACTGTCACCATTTAATTCATATTGTAATAATTATGTCGTGATGATATTATCACAACATAATAATGTCGTAATAATATTATAATATTACAGTTACAATCGTGAAAGTAATTTCTCCTCTTAAGTACAGCTACTGTTTCATTTCACACAGACACACAGACACACAGACACACACGCGCGCGCGCACACACACACACACACACACACACACACATAGTGAGGATGCTTCTTACCACTGGTCCCGCGAGTTTGCAAAGTTGCACCAGCTCATGTCGATATTTAGGTTGGATGCAGCTCCTGATCTTCCTCATGCAGGAACCCTGACCATCATCAGACACGTCCATTATTACACTCACCCCGGTGTTTCCAACAGACATGACAGACTGTGAACGCACCGCAGACTATTAAATAGTGTGCAGAGCCAGGGGAGGGGCGGGGGAGAGAGGGGAGGGGAACCAAGATGCGTTCAATGGCACATAGAATCAGTAATACAACAGGTGTGGGTGACAGTGCAAAATAGTGCCTTTAATTGTCTCAATTGTCTCAACAAATTAAGTTTTTTTAAAATTGAACTGATATCGATACTAATACTTTTTACCTTGAAAGGCAGCTTATCTATTTTCCTGTAGGGGAGAACAATGCGTCATCATGTATGTCAAGAATGCATCATCAACATGCAGATTTGAATGGAAAATAAAAATGTGAAGAGTCAAGAAAGATCGTAGGCCAATAAAAAACACTTCTGATTAAGTGACTCAATATTTGCAATTTTATCAACAAACTTTGCAACTTGCACACATCTGTATAATGTTATGACTGGAGAACTAAGAACTGTTTACCTCAATTTTATCTTGTGAAAAAGAGGACGGTGGGGCTCCTCTTCTTCTGTGCCATGCCATCATGCAGCCAGCAGCAGCGCTACTGAGTCGCATGACACAAAGTATAGCAGGGTGGGGGTGGGTAGTGAACCCCCCCAATAATGTGGATTCACATCATAACATACCATCTAACACACAGCAAGAGAGTCAGCAAAATTCCAAGAGTTGGAAAGTTCTTCAGATGCCACATCTACTAATATTGACATATCAAGCTGAACAGGTTTGAATGAGTAGCGACAGAACGGATTAAAGATGTATAAAGTTTGATCTCGCTGACGTCACTGTTGGTTACGACTGAAGGCTTTAAGTATGAAAGTTGAAAGAAAGGAAGTTGCAGAGGCAAAAAGAAGAAGCTTCACCAGCCCTCTGTAGTCCTCTACTCATCTCAACTCATGTGTCTCATCTGATGAGCTGCACTGTAGCAATATTACAAATCCGCAAGGAATAAGAGAGAGAAATATATTGTTTGTGTTACGTCTTTGGCTTTTTCACTAATCCGTTTAGGCTCCATGTGATTACCATTGTGGTAGATATTAAAAATGTGTGGGATTACATGCTATGACAACTAGTATCTTACCCACAATCCTATGATCACTGCAAACATCAGGGGGACACAATGATGAAGAATCCCTATAGCACTTCCCTGCCCCTCACAGAGCTCCAGCAGTCACACCCTGGGGTCATACGTGGACACTTGGTCAAATTAGTTAATCGGTGCAACAGATGATTTTACTATTTTAAACTTTTTTTTTACTTATTTACAAAATACACAAGCTGATCACGGCTTGTGTATTTTGTGAATAAGTAAAAAAAAGTTTAATTTGTTCGTCAATAAAAATTAAAGAAACGACAAGATCTGGCAAAAAGGGATAAGCAGTGTTCCTCATTGTTGAATTCAGCACTACCAATAATTCACTGAAAGACCTGTTAACCATACGTGGGTCTCATTAAACAATCACAGACCAGTGTTATGACTCGGTATGAAGATGACAACCTTTGTAAATGTTTGATTGATATTATGAAACCCAGCCCGCTATGACACAACTTCAACTATGAACATGCAAAATGACTTTTGTGTCAAAGGTTGCACTCACTGCTCATGGGAGATAAAGTATCCAGTGAGGTTCTTGCCTTTTGTTTTCTTTGTGTTGTTGTATTTGTGTTATGAAGAAGCATGTCTGTGATATTTTTGCAGCTCTGTGCATGCTAATATAAATATTATAAATAAAGATATTTCTAAGTAGCTTCACTCCCAGTTCAATAAAATCATAACATGACGATGTACCATGGAAGAAATATTTCTTACACTGAGCCACCCAAGGTTATTTAGTTTTGTATGGAATGAATGCTGTGTGAGGATAAATGCCATCTGTGTCAAGTTCTTACATCTACTGAATATATGCCATGTTTAGTAACATAGCATATACTTTGTCTGTTTTAATGAGTGTCTGTGTGTATATTGAATTCATCAGCATCAACATCACCAGTTTTTATTTCTTCTCTGTCAAATGTTTTTCCAAATACCGTAATACTGAGCCCTTTCTGGAGTAGTTGATTACATGAAGAACATTTCCAGTCAGCAGATTCAAAAGCCCGTTACCCATTTAGCGAGTCATTAGCAGGTGGCTGAATAGAAGGATGAGAAAATGGAGGAATGGATGATTTTCTGTACAGAAACAAACTTAATAAATTGTCAAGTACACATTTACCTACAGTTCTGCAGTTCTGTTAGGTTGTCACAAACAATACGCAGAGTAAATGGAAACAAACTCACAGATGGCCACATGGTCTCAAGCAAAGGGTTTTGGCTCTGCACACCCAGACCTTACATAACTTCCCCTTTCAAACTCCTCCCCATGTGGCATCACAGGTAATCCTCCCACCTAGGTGATCTAAAACGGTGACATTGCTCAGCATATGGGAGCCTGGTTGCATAAAGCCATTATAGTCACCAATGAAATTCCAATATATGAACATAAACTGGAAGCCAATGGAGCCAGCTGGTGTTATCTGATTCATTTTTCGAGCCAGTGATAATCTTAATAGCAACAGTACTGACCAATCAGATGAGATGTAGAGAAGCCTGAGTATCATGTGTATAAAGGGTATAAACACGCCACACCACCTCACCGCAAGGGTAAGCCTGGGTCAAGAAAACCAACCTGATACTGAAGCTCAGAAGCTGTTTTGAAGGGGAAGGAACAACCTGAGATATGGTTGCATCACAAGTGAACAGCAGGCCAGTGCCAATGGAAATACCAGTGACTTTAACAACCAGTGAATTTAAAAGACACATTTACCAACTGGCAACGTGTCAAACAGACCAGGATGATGTTATAGACACAGACAAAGCTTGAAAAGCAAGCCTGCTTCCCCCAGCTGCTAACGATCCTCCTGCTTGTTGTGCTTTCCCCAGGTGACCACAAAACCCCACTGATGATACTGATGATGAAGACCATCAACTGGGAAATGTAAACACAATGTCCTCCAGGCATGATTGTATTGGAACCCAAGTCGTGAAAGAAGCTCTGTGTAAAGTGTATGAGGAGCCCGGTGGAGTGTGTTTAAACACACACTTAAAACCGTGTTAAGACTGTTGTCAGCAGTTACCTCTAAAATAGTAAAAAAGTAAAACTGAAACTGAACACTATCTATTTGGTTATATTTTATTAGTCTTCAAATATTTAAAACAAATGTCTTGCTTTTTCTTTTAAAGCGGTGCCCAGAAATAATCTTAAATCCAACAACAATAGGTTTGGTATGATGAACAAGATAACAAGCATAAATTATGCTTTGTATAATTCATGCTATATGGAATAATACATTTTAAGCCACATCAGTGATGCTGTCAAAGTCACTATACCTAACAACAAAGAATGATTTCTGTACGACTTGACAGAATTTTAAAATACTGCCCTCTGGTGGGAGCTTCACGGGACCAGGGTCTTAGAGAGTTATATAACAACTACATTCTCACAAGAGCCAAAGAAGTGGGAGGTGATGGATGTTTTGATGACTTATCATGACCCACATATGCACCATGTTTTGTTGGTTTCTCTTGTAACAGAAGCCTGGTTTGACTGGGCTCACGTTTAGCACTGCATGACATGTATCAGACACAAAACAGTATACACAAGATATTAAGTTAGAATAACAAGTCTGATCTTACCTTAAAATGTAGGATGGACACTGTTGATTCCCTATCAAAGACAAAGATGTAACATTCAGTTGAGGGGACGACGTATAGTTTTTTTTTCATGTCACATCAGAAAAAAAAAAAACGAAACTCGAATAACTTAATAAATGAACAAACAGGGTTATGAATAAGCACTCCCACTCATCTTTGGTTTGCTTGTCTATTTTGGTACCACTATATGAGGCTAAAAATGCTTACTTTGTTCCAGTTCTGTCTTTGCTCAGACACAAAGGTGGACAAAATTTTGGACGACCACTTAAGGGAACCCAAAAAGACAGTCATAACATTGGTTTTAATGGCGACAACTGAGCATTACAAAGCAGAAGCAGACATCATCATTCAGTCATTCACAGATAAAATCCCTGATGAAACAATACAATTTATGGCTTATTACTGCATGCTTCGTGAGCACAGATGATGATTAAAAAAGCATTCCCACCATTTGTTTGTTTCTTTTTCTCAGCAGGAATTCTCGAGTAAAGTACAGGAATTAATATTCTGTCACAACCAAAGGCAACAAAGACTACATTAACAAACAAATGTGTTTCTATAGCCTAACGGTAATATAAACAGAAACACAGTTTGACATATATACTGCGTTTCCAGTACTGCAGAGTTCTGATAACTTTAATCTCTCCAGTGAACATGCAGGTCCAATGTGCATTAATCCACTCTAATACGACAGCTTATCCACAACAATAAGCTTCAAGTAAATCAGTGATGTCTCGCATGGCTATCCTGATCAATAAGTCTTATTTAGAGTTCTGATGAGAGACTGTCAACCAATAATAAGTTTGATTTCTTATTTTGCTTATTGTATTTGTTCACTTCTTCAACTATATATCTGCGCTCATATTCAGTCACAAGTTTTCTTCTGTTTGTGGCCATACTGGGACGTCTGTGGTAATAATGCACTTAGTGTAAGTGAACAGTGTAGGCAACATCAGCATCTCTCCTGACTGTCCCAAAAGCTCAGACACCAGGATGAAGTGCATGTAAAACTTTAGAACCTGAAGATTCTTACAAATCTCATAAAACTGTATGTAATGTATACAGTGAATAGCTGTTAGAAAGGAGGTTCTCTGTCTTATGGAATAGAAAACATAAACACAAGTTTGGAGAAGCCCAGTGGTTGACAGCCACATCATCATGCACTGGAGGGTTCAATGGTGGTGGAGGAAAAGGTAGCAATTGCATAACATTAAGCTCAATCATATCTGTGCAAAATGATGACAAACTGAATATGTGCAGGGCTGAACTTCATTCATATTCTTGTTTTATAAAGTCATAATGTGCATACATCAGCATTCTGCTACTATTATTATAAAACAGTAAACTTCAGGCTTGAACTCAAATTATTTGCAGTCTAGTTTTTGGTTTTGTAAACAGTAACATTCAAAGACGTCCTTGCTGTCAGCCTGGACAACATAAAGATACATTATATAAGCTTCAGTAAACAGTAGTGTTTACTACTAGAGGGTCACAGGACACAAAATTAACATCATCAGTCGGGCTTGTGGATGAATGAATGAATGAATAATTGGTTCATTTGCTGTATATGAGGGTGTATGTGCTTATAAAAACTCTTACACACCATTCCCTTTAAAGGTATGCTGGTAAACATAAATACAACTAAATATCTTTCCCTCTAATCTTACATTCCAGAGTTACTCAGACACACATCAATTGGATGTAACAATAAATTAATAAAGATAATAGACAACGTAGAATACATTCAAGTACATCACCTCCTCAATATTAGGATGCAAGCTTTAGCAGCTCGCACAACTCAACTCAGCCTAGTTGTTGCCTGACTGTTGTGTTTGTGGGCTAGAGTATGTGCATATAGCATGTAGTCAGTCACCATATGCATCTGAACGATCTCTGCTGTGTTGACCGCACAAACTGGTTCTATGATGTTGTAGACCTCCTGACTGTCCCTGGTCAAAATTTGCCTACACTGCAGTTGTGGGCTCACTGGTGACCCTTTATATCTGAGGTGACACACCATAAGTTACTTGGAGGTCATTTCAGAGACTTCAGTCGCTTCTTATAGTGCAGTGAGGGTGCGGAACAGCTGAGTGAGGCAGAAGACGGAGGCCGTGAGTGCAGTGCACTGTTTGGCAAGCAGCTTGGTGCTCAGGTCCTGGCAGCTCCGCTTGCTGCTGGCTCGCTCTGCAGCCAGACAGAAGTCCCTGAATGAGCGGGCCACATCTGCCAGGCCTGCAACCGCCTCTGCATTCCTCCGGTCACACCTGTCACACCCGGAGAACCACAGGCATATTCCAGCCAAATCCACCAGGGTCCGGAAGCTGTCTCCAAGGGAATAAAGCATTTCCTCTGGGCTCTGTCCAATCCCCACCACCTTCTGGCAACTTGACATCAGCCGCCGAGCCTCAATCTGAAGAACCCGCTTGTTTTCTGTAAAGTGAGCCGGACAGGTGTCCCTTGGGTGGCGACCTCCATGACCGTCCATGACAGAGCGATCACTACTGCTTCTCTCTAGAATTAAGAGGAGCTGGTCTATGTCTACACGTAGTTCTTGGAAGCCTGTTGGAGGTTCTGAATAGCACTGCTGGCCTAATCGACTGATGGTGTCCTTGTGTGTTTGAGACAAGAAACAGTCAGAGGCGTCAGACAGTGGTGACAGGAGAGGGCTTAGCTCTGACGTTGAGGAAGAAAACAGGATGGAGGGTTGGAGAGAGGGAGAGTGCATGGAGGAAGTGGAGAGAAAGGAGGGAACTGGTGGAGAGGTCATGAGAGGAAGAACTGCTCCTGATGACTGAGTTACATCACTGTTTTTGCTTGTGCGGCAGGAGAATTCATAGACTGTCAGCTCTTCGTCAAAGCTGTCCCTGCTACTGAAGCAGCTGGTATAGACAGCTGGGCAACCACAGGTGTCCAGTGGCACCTGAAGCCCCTCTGCAACTGACTCACATCCAGATAATAACACAGAACTACAGCCAAACTCTGACTTAAAGGGCAGGGTAGTTTCAAGCTCAGCTGGAGTCTTTGTTTGCGAGGGATCCTCACAGATCGTAAACACTCTGCAGCCAGACGAAAGTGTCTCTGGTGAGTCTGATTTCTGCTCTGAAGGTCTACAGAGACTCATCAAAGGACTGTCGCTACTGGCCCTTCTTACATTCTGTGAATGATTATGAAAAGGAAGCCCTGACCTATTTAGATTCTGTGTGGTAACCACTATTGCAGTGGGAATGGAAGGTGACTGACAGCTCATTTTATAACCTGGAACATCCTCAGTCGGTGTTGAGATCATACTTGGTTCAGGGCCAATTTTGATAGGTCCTGGAGTGTCCATCTTCATGCACGAGGTATCTCTAAGGAGACTGTTCACTATAGAGGAGGGAGGCTCTGTTATTGGTCCTGGTCTGTTCTGGATAGAGTGCAAAGATTGATTTTGATGCAGCGATTTGGGCTCAGTGTGAACAGGCAATGGAGTGGTTAATTTTTTCCCGTCTAAACCCGGATGAAAAGTCTTTACTGGAGTTGTTTCCACCAAAAAATCCCCATCCACCTCTGATCCTGTAACTGTTATATCTGAATCATCAGAATCCAATGTTTCTGCAGTTGTGTCTATTTCAGTATCTAAAGTTTGTGTGACACCATCAACGTCCGTAACTTTGTGGGCAATCTGAACACTGTTGCTGGTGTCGTTCTCAACAGGACTCTGGTCTACGTCCTCTGTGCCAGACTGGTGGAGGGTTTCCTGGGAACGAGATAAATAAAGGGGCAAATTTTGAATCTTCCCCCTAAGTGTAGAGGCAGATAATCTGCCCATGATGTTAGGTGAACAGGTCTGAAAGCGGAAGTGAGAAAGCGAAAGTGGCTCTTTGGAGGGGTCATGAGTCGTGGCTGTGTTCACCTTCACTGAGCTTCTAGAACTATCTAAATTATCGTTAGCTTTAACACTTGATATGGTGGAGTCGCTTCTGGATTTATCCACATTCTGGATTGAACGTGAAGCATTTTCCTGTGTCACCTGAGTTCTTGATCTAGTACCTGAATTAAATGTAAGAGATGGGATGCTAGTAGCAGCACCAAGCTTTGCTGTGATAGAGTTTATAGTACGAGTATAATCAGAGCCAATTGAATGAACTCTTATATTAGCTGCAGTGTTGTTCAGACAGATAACACTTGTTTGTGACTCACGTTTGACAGCTGTGACTGAATTAGTTCTCATGCTATGGTTAGCAGCTGAACTCCAGTCATCTTTCATGTTACTTGAACAAGAATTTAAGAAAACAGTGACATCGTCATCATCAAAAACATTGTCAGAATTGGTGCCGTCACTAACGTCATCACTTGTAGTCAAGGCAGAACTAGCAGCACCAACAGCTTCTTCTTCCTTAACACTGTCGGTGACTTGTACACGCAATTGTTTGTTACTGTGATTTTGTTCTTTAGGCGCCATCTCACCAGAAGCTAATTTGGATGAAGTATCCATGCTTTTGCTTTGCTCTTTTTCCATTACCAAGCAGTCATTTTGGTAGATGTGATTATCTGGTGCAGAAGGAAGAGGAGAGGGTGGTGGTGGGGGAGGTGGTGAGTATAATGGTGGGTTTGACTTGTAATGCAAACCTTCAAGCATTTGTTCCCCTAAACCTGAACTTATTTCTTGTTGAATTAGATAAGATCTCACAAAGCCATTGCTACCATTTTTAGTCACATCTGTAAGTATGTTAGCCTCTAACCACTGATCAGGACATAAGAATACTCTCTTTAAACTATGCCCTCTAACCACTTCTGTCCTTTCTTCTTCCATGTTGTCTCCCTTCTGTACCTCCTCAGAAGTCTCTTGCAAAAACATATTACTCGTGCTTGCCCCATGCATTTCCGACACACCTGTTACGCCATCCTTGGTTTCCTCCTCTTTCCCTTCACCCACCTCCTCCTGTCTCTCCCCTCCCTCCTTTCCGTCACACCTACGATCAGCACTTTCCTTCCCGTCTGGATCTACCCGGCAGCGGACAACAGTGATGGGAAGGTGAGATGTAGGCTTCACCATATCTGTTACTGATTTGGATTCCATTGTGTCCGGCTCCATCTCCATCTCTTGCTTCCTCGTCCTGGAGGTGGGTTGTGGGCCTTCAGACCATTCATGGGAGTCGGGAGAAGAGGTTTTCGACAGGATGGGTTTTGACTCGAGCTGAGCTGGTTCAGCTTCAGAGTGAGTCAGGGAGGAAACAGTAGGGCTGGGATTCTTGGTTTGCTCTGAGGGTTCAGGATTTGAGCTCAGCATCTGAGCATCACTGGCTTCTCTCAGTAGTTTTTTATGGAACCTGTTGGTGACTAGGTCCTGCCTTGATTCTGGATCTGGTTCTGGATAGGACACCATAGAGGTATACTCGGTCTCCATGAAAGAACGACGTTTACGAGATCTTTTTCTAAGCTGGGATAATGTTTCTCTCTCTCCCTCTTCCGCAGGCCCTCCTTTTTTGTCCTCTCTTCCTTTTTCAGCATTGTCTCCATCTGCCACAGAGACTATGATGTCACTGAGGCTGAGTGTGCTGAGGAAGTCCAACTTCATCTTTGTGCAAACATCTGTGGGATAAAAAAAAAACACCTCAGTCAAATTCCTTAAAACAAAGTGCTGTATATAAAAATGAGCTTTATGCCCTGAGATCTTGTTCCTTGTCCCGTTCGACCAAGAAAAGAAGAAAAGAAGATAAACTGATAATCAAAATTGTCTTGTCAACCAAAAAAATTCTAGTTTTGTATAACTTTTACTTAAATGCGTATGTCACACTGTTACTGTGGTAAGTGTAATTAAAGTTTTTTTGTTTATTGAGCTGTACATTGCTAACATTGCTGTATGGGGCAATGACAGTATGTTAGCAAATGCTTGTCAACATGAAGATAAGATGCTTTGAAAGCATTGTAAATTTACCTCTTGGTACAGCTCCTGAGATTGGATCTTCAGGTGAGGTGAAACGATCCCTGGCATCAAAAAACTCTTCATCAGAGCTGCTGTCTCCAAAGCCAGGTGGTGGCTGGAGGATGGGGATTGGCTCTCGGTCATCATCCCTTTCCTCATCTCCCTCGACCTTAGCCCAGGTTTCTACCACGTTATGATGTGGGGGGTGGGGGAGGCTACGGGCACTGTCGGGCGTGATGTTGGAGCAGAGTTTGTAGTAGCAGCGAGCGTCACTTTCCTCAAAGTTGAACACAAATTCCCTGTGGGCGAAGGGGGAGTAGGGTGAAGAAGATAGTGGATATTCTTGAAAGCCACCCTCACCACTTACGCTTCCCCCTTCACCTGCTCTTCTCACCGACAGCTCCATTTCTTTCAACAGTTTCCTTCTCCTTTGCAACTCCTCTTCTTCATTTTCATCATCATCGCTGGCTTCAGGAGGGCTGGGCAGGAAGTCCACGAGCCGGGAGAGCTCAGCAAAGCACATTGAGTTCTCATCACATCTTTGGGTGTAGTGAGGGCTCTCAGAGTTGGGGGCAGGTGCGCTGAGCTGATGATTGGCTACGTCAGCTGACCTCCTGCGACGCCCTTCTCCTCTGTCACAAGCAGTAGAGTAGATAATGGGGTGGGGGTGACCTACTGGAGGGGTGAGGAGGTGAGCATGGATTTGCTTATGAGAATAAGTTTTAAGCTGAGGAGAAGAGTGGCTGTGGGGATCAGCTTGTGAGGGAGCACTGAGGTGGCTGGAACACATCAGTAAATCATCTTCCTCTAAAGCATCAAGGGAGTCGCTGGAGGGGCTGGTGAGGACACGAGAGTCAGAATGACAGGAATCTGAGGCTTCTGATACAGACAGCTGCTCCTCTGCTACTTCTCCATCAGCAACCCCCACCTCCTCTTCCACCTTTTCCCATTGTTTCTGTGAGTCATTTTCTGCTATCCCAATCTGTATTTTTACACCATCTTGTGCACTTTCTGTCTCATCTTCACCCTCTGTATTCCTATCTAGTGGACACTTATCCTTTTTGGTTTCAGCATCCTTCTCATGCTCCTGTTTCTCATTTTCCCAAGATCTCTCTTGGGGAAGGTCTCTCTTGTCTATGTTCCTCCTTCTGCCTTTGTCTTTTCTTTTTCTTCCTTCAGAATCAGATGAGTATCTTACACGGGAAATGTGCCTCTCATTTTGAGACACCTCTTTGACTAGTGGTTCCATGTCCAGGTCTGAGGTGTCATCGGAATCACTGCCACACCGAGACACGTAACCTGTGAACATAAGTGTAATAAGTGTAAGTGAAATCACCAGGACAAAGGCTGCATCTAAGGCTGTATTTACAATTGGGATTTGACAGTGTGTACAATGAGAAACTGTCACGGAGAGTGATATTGAAGGGGTACATGTTTACTAAAATCTGTTGCTAATGTACATTATCGAGCATTTATACCATCTGGAAAAGAAAGCAAATGAAAGGTACATAAACGGTTAAGGAGAGGCGTATTCAAGTTCTCATTCGGTGAATTCATAACACGTGAATCATAGATTGCATGGAGGAAACATGCAGGAGTCTCCGCTGTCAGCAACGAGCCCACCGGCTCATTTTGTGGCCAGACGTGGCTTCACCTCACTAGCCTGGAAATGGGTCATTTAGTTCACCTGTCAAATTAATGTCACAGTGTTTCCCCTTTATGCATTCTTCTACTGCTGGATTCTCAGCGTTGCCGCTTTAAGTTACAAAAGTCTGTTGATTGTTTTGTCATATTGGTAAGTCACAATTTGTTTCATTCCACTCAGGCATCATCATTTACAGGGTTATTTTTCAAGGTTTTCTTCTGGGGGAGCATGCCCCATCCCTGGGCGTTGTCAGCTTATGACCCACAGCGCCACTGCTATACAGTTTTTAAGGCGAAACACTGCATTACCTGCAAGATCTGCCGAAAAACTGTCGCAATGAAGAGCAGCTCAACGACGGACCTTTGTCATTTATTTATGCTAATGCTTGTATGCTGCACAACTGACCTCAGAGCAGAGAACCTGAACATTTACCTATTTAATGTCTCTACATTGGAGTTTCACTGGGAGTCTCTTGAATGCTTAAGTTTAAAGAAAATAAGCAAGAGCTGCTGAAACATACTGTCCATCCATAGATGCCCCATAAGCAAGTAGAATTTTAACAGCATTTTTGTAAAAAAAAAATAAATAAATAAAATTAAACAATATTGTCAGATTATCGTTATCAAATTATTTTTATAAAATAATTGAGATATCGCCCACCCCTTGTACTGAGTGTGGTACGGTTGGTTGAAAGGTTCTGGTGGTTCATGGCATCAGCTCTAATTGACTTGATAACAGGCCTTTTGTCAACAGACTTGTCTATTGTGAGTTTGTGTACATCTCTTTCATTCATATCAGATCAATAAATTTGGGATGGGGACATCTTCAAAACTGGAACAACCAGCATTGTCCATCAGCCCAACCCTTAACTGTATTGATAACTGTAGATTTCGTACACACTGTATTTGTGTTTTCTCTGTACCTTCCTCAGCAGACACTCTGTGCTTCTTGGGGTCATCTATCCAGGGAAAGATATTGAGGTTGGGATCAACAAAAACCCGACAATACCCTGCTATTAGACAGGACATATCTTTGGCTGCCACTGACTCCAGAAGTAAATTGATGGGCTTTTGTAAAGAGAAGAGACAAGATATGAGACTAAACAGGGAAAGAGATGAAAATGAATGATGATTTCAGCAGTGGGAACACACTCAATTCTGTACATCACATACAAAACAGGTACATTTGAACATTTTGATTTGAATCGTGAAAGTTACATTACACTTTGTAATGTTTAAAAATCACAACATATATTCAATAAAGACACAGGGGTGAACAAATAATGTTATTTGATGCACAATCTTTAATGACCCACATTTGCAGAAGTGTCTGATGTCTGAAGTAAAATGAATGTGTGTGTATTCGTGTTCTTACCTTGATGTCCTGTAGGTATAGTTTGACCAGGCTGACCTTGTCTGACTCAGGCAGCAGCTCGATGCGTGTGATGCAGGTGAACTCTGTAAGTGTGGACAGGATGCTAAGCTTATGGTTGACTACCTGGCTCACACCATAACGCGCCCCCACCAGCAGGGTCACCGTCGATTCTCTGTCCTGGAGCTTTAGAGGAATATTGAAAAAATATGATAAATTACAAACATGCTTTATATATACAGCAACCATTTGTTTTGCTGTTTTATCTTTGTTTAAATCGTTTTTATAACTGAGATATTGGTTTAAAATGTCTTGTCCTGTAAAGGACTAGTATTCTTCTTCCTCTGGTCACTGAAGTTGATAAATTCATAAATAACACACACAAAAAACACATTCCTCCTCCTTTAGTGCATAGATGGGGGTAACAGAAAGACCAGGAGGAGAAATTACAGAGAACTCAATGAATCAAATCTCAAAAATAAAATAAACAATAATATACAATTGTCCCAAACATTACCATCATAGTGGCACTAAACGATTTGCCTCCAAATGACTTGAGGTCGCACAGCTCCTCCAGGTAGTTTATCCGTGCTTGGTCAACTGACAGGGCCTTCTGCTTGGGATCATGCTGTGACTGGCTCTTCTTCATGTGGTAGCCAATAGCCTTCCTCAGATCTTTCTCTCGCATGTTTCGCAATAATGTGGATGATACAAAATTCTCTATGCCCCACGTCTTGCTGAAGGAAACACAAAACAAAGACTTACAGGCTAGATTTAAAGTTTATGAAATTTGTGTGTATATGTTTTCCCTAAAATCTCCTGAAGCATAGAGCGATATGGAATATTTCAATGTTTACAACACTTATTTAACAATGTTAAATTATTAATTAGAATTTGAGGCATCGTTATTTATAGTTTTATTTAATGGCAGTAAATATTATTTCAAATGTGTTAATGTCTCACGTGACGATCTTCAGGTTGGTCTTTGGTGACTGTCCACAGCCAGCCAACCTCTCCTGGATGTGCAGGGCAGCAAGTCGCAAGGCAGTGTTACACCTCATTTCAACTGCAAAGCGCTCTTGCAGCACATCGTTTACCCCCTGATACAAACAGACCGATAAATACCATTTCAGATACAATATTTTATCCATGCTTTTTAAACAGCTGGCAGAAATACCAATACCAACAATGGGTTTGCTTTACATACACAAATATAGAGTTAAGTTCCCTCTTGGGTATGGCTTGTTCAACCATCTGAAAATGCAATGCTTATAAATCTACCTGCAAGTAGAGGTATTCAAAGGCTGTGGGATCCTCCTGCAGCAGAGTATAGAGGGATTTGGGCATGAAACAAACACGGAACAGACACCTATAGTCATGTGCTTCCTTCTTCTGTACCACCTGCAGACACACATATGCAAATATATACACATATGTATTTATTTATGCAGGTAAAAGTTAAAAATCTGTCACACACTTGTCCAGTGGAGCCATAGTTTAAATGTACATACATAAAATAATTATTATTGTTTGAGTGTACCTGCTGTATCTTCTCCTCATCATGCAGCAGCAGTAGTTTGCTGATGCTGTGCTGCTGCTCAAGCACCAGGGAGAAGTGTTCGATATGGCTTAGAGAAAGCTTTTCCTTCAGTGTCATCACAATATCCTGATGTACACACAAAATCACATCTTCAGAGAGGATATTTTACAACATCAGGAAACATATTTGCTGAGGTAAGCTGAGCTGAGGTACAAAGGAAATCCGGGACAGTGATGCACTGTATACCTTTACTAATGAAGGCTGAGGGAGCAAGGGAATCACAGCAGTTGAACTGAATTATAATTTCAACCCAATTTTGTTGAATGGTTTTATTTTACATGCAAGCTTGACACTATCTGGAACAACAAGGACGTGGGCATTAAACTTGACTTTTGTTTCTTTTACCTATATAAAAAAAATCACAGAATTTCATCAATTCCTAAAATTACCTCAGTCACAACTGACCACCTGAAACTCTATTACAGTTGTTAATGATCTTGTCTGTCTAAGACAATTGCAAGGTAAGCATGGATGTCCGTATATAGTACCTTGACGGTGGTGCCGAGTTCAAATTTGAAGGCCTTGGTCTGCCCATTCTCCAGATAAACCTTCAGAACATTGGGCAGGAAAAGCAGCGAGTTACCCTGAAATCGAGACAAGAGACATGGTCACTGTCATGGAAAGGAGTCTAATTAAAATGTGAACATGGTCAAGTCTGCTGATTATATATTGCCATTTTGAGTGACATCCTCTGGCCTGTTTCTTTCTGCCATGCTTGTTCACTGTGGTGACTCGTCTTTCACTGTTCTCTTACCTGTTCTCTTATGATTTTGGAGTGTTTTCCAAATTGACCCACATTTGCTTTCCCATGTCACCTCCCATCTATTTTTCTTTTCTCTCTGCTTTTTAACAATGGTAACAGCCCCCTCGCCTCGTCTGGCTCTCTCTCTTTCTCTTCCTTCCTTTGCCTCTCTCTCCCTGCTCTGAAATTTACAGTCCTGTAATCATGGACATAATGATGGGAGGATGAGGAAGATATCGATCTGTGTTTTCTTTGATTAGTAATGGGCACTCCAGCCTCTGTGGCTTTCTTTATCCGCTAATTCCACATCCACTCGCAGGAGGGGGACTGCGCAAGAGGAATATTGAAAAAAAAAAGATAAATTACAAACATGCTTTATATATACAGCAACCATTTGTTTTGCTGTTTTATCTTTGTTTAAATCGTTTTTATAACTGAGATATTGGTTTAAAATGTCTTGTCCTGTAAAGGACTAGTATTCTTCTTCGTCTGGGCACTGAAGTTGATAAATTCATAAATAACACACAAAAAAAACCACATTCCTCACAAGCTGTGTGTGTTTGTGTGAAGTTAAAAGTGATATGTGTTTTTTGTCATGTTGTGGAAGTGTGTTCCTGAAACAGGGGATAGAGTATTTCACCTACCTCTATTATCAGCATTGTCTGCTTTATTTACATAATGAGATGTGTTACCAATTCATTCACCAACAACAGCTGTTATAAGGTCTATGATTTCAATAGCTAAATGTTGTATCCAGGTAGACATCATGTGTCAACAGTGTTATAATTACACACTGATATTGATGGATGACCTGATGATTGATAATGTCTAAACATTGTGAAACAGCTGAGAATAAATATTTGGAGAAGGGGATAACGAGTGCAGAATACCTGACAGTGTCCATTGACTTCCACCTCCTCAGCAAAGTGAACTTTCACAGGGTTGGACCTGAGCTTAGCCCTCTTCTCTGGTGTGATAAACGATGACTTTGGGCCCTGGGAGGAACACAACTAACAAATCAAGTTGTCACAGTATGTAGTCTATATATATTTATAAAAAATATTGTTTGTAGGTCGTTTTCAGTCTTAATTGGGGTTTAGTTTTGACAAACACACTTATTTCTTCATTGCTTCACCACCAGTTACAGAGGGTGTACTGAGGGCAGTAGAAACTCTCTAACTCCTGCTGCTATACCACCATGCAGATTTATATCACCAATGAATTATATCAAAATGCTTTGCTGTTTTGTTACAACTCTCGCACACGACAGTGATGAATATTTTCTGGGAAATGCCAATAAATCCTTGCAGCTCCGTAATGATTCCAGGAGCAACTGTGAGCTATGAATCAGATGGTGAAGGAGCCTCCATCAGCAGAGCTGCTGATGAGAATCACTGAGTTCAAGTATTTGATTACCGATCTACTTCACCTCTGTGCAAACACGTATATCACCTCATCAACTTTACAGATGCAGATTAAGGTGAACAACGAACATATACACACATATCACATTGAGTAAAATGATAGAGTGTGAGTAAGGGAAGGGCTGTCTATCTGTGCATGCATGTGTGTGCTGCAGGGGGGATGGGGCACCAGTGTGTAACATGTCATTGTTAACGGTGATGTACTGGTGGGACCTTGGTGACAAGATCGTCGTTACAAGTGACACTTGACCCCAAGCCTCACTGACATGGTGATTAAGAGGTTTGCTGACAACAGCATTTTAAAATCCAGTGTACACAGACACTGTATAAAATATGCATAGTGTGTACTTATGTGTGAATAAATTGTGTATGTTCATCAGTATAACTTCTTGTGGTTTAAAATGTGTCTTAACATGTCTAACTCACCATTATTGTTCTGAGGACAGTCATTGTCAACGTATCTTGACATTCCCTGAAATACAAGAAAGGGACGGTAGTAAGGTTAGATGTGATGTGCCAACTTAATTTCAAAGAGTATTCGTATGTACATGTGCCAATAATCATGTGTGTGCACATGTGTTGGTGAAAGCTGTCAGTGCAGACCTGATTATTTCAGCAGCTTGCTCTGGGGTCAGGTCATCGGCAGCAATGTTATTGATCTTCACAAGCTGGTCGCCAGGGACGAGCCGACCATCTGCAGGACCACCTGCGCACACAAAATGTCCTTGTGTTGTCAGGCTGAGGGTTTTCAGTTAGCCTGCATTCATACTGTAACCGGGCTTAAGAGCCTTTTTTTGTTCAAAAGCCTATTTTTTAACAACAGCTCCAAATCTAATTGTTCCACTGCAGGAAGACCAGAAAGCCAGGCTGCTTTATTACTGGTTACAGTAAACAGCTACTGGATGTGTGTACAACTCCTTCATTTAGCATCCCACACTCTTCTTTTCCGTTTTGCACCAGACATCTGAATTACCTTTCCTTTATTGTCCACCACATGATTGCGATTGTGTATAAGCACAATTAACAAAAAGAAATCACATTATGCATCATTATTCATCCTGCAGTGACACTGATTCTCTTTAATGTACTTATTATTAACTGTCAGATGCCAAGGACACACACACACACACACACACACACACACACACACACACACACACACACACACACACACACACACACACAACAGAATAACCAGAGCCCTATGCATTCCTTATCAAGTTCTGTGATAATCCCTATCTTAGTCTTACATTTAAACAACAGAGGCCCTGTCTCACTTGTGCCAAACGTGACTGTTATATAACCATGATGTCATTTTCTTTGAAAAATGGATTCAACTTGGTGACAATTGTCAAATTTGGTGACAGCTGATTGGCTACTCAAGATAGTGGAACTGTTCTGAGTGCTTGGACTGTTTCAAGTGAATACAAATATTATTTTTGAGTTTAAGTTGCAATTTTTGAAGACATGATAGAAGGTTGTACTACGAATATCTGAACAAACTTCAAAGCCATCTGGCCTCGCTTTGAGTCCTGTTCACGCCACTGCATTATCTTTATCATGAGTTATTCTCAGACAAGGGCACTCATTAATTTTGGAGGAATGGTGATCAGTGCCTCAGCTGCTCTATATATTGGATTTTGTGAGGATTATCTTTTAGAGCTGCTGATTGCTCCAGTTTTGTTTTTTGAGCCAGTGTAACTCCTTCATTAATTACTTGAATTTTATTTGTATCTTTACTGTCAAGCTCCTGGGGGAGTACTGAAAGTGCATATTCCCAAACTTTGCAAACCTGCTCCAAACAGGCTGTGCAGCATCACAAAGAAATGATAATGGTCTTTGGTCTGGGTTTTTATTACACTAACCCTCATTGGGGCATAAATCGAATTGCAATTTAAGGTTGTCTGAAATAGGTTGAATGGCAGCAGACCAAAAAATCCTGGTTCTGACTACAGACAGTGAACATGTGATCACGTAAGTTTGGATGCAAATATTAATCAAACAGAATGTAACCTGTGTATAATAATAATAATAAATAATAAGTGAAAAAAGATAACAGACATTCATAACACCGCCTTCAAGGAGCACTTCCCACCACCATCATTTAATCATCAAAAACATCCTATGCAACAGTTTTTCTATATTGAGTAACCATTCAGTGCTTAGTTTTTAAAGCACATGCCACACTGACAACTCTGACAATGCTTTTACATAAAGGAGCCATTTTCACTGTCAAGATACTGCAGCATGGGCCGGAGAAAGAGCGAGAGGAAAACTGAGCCAAGCCTCAGTGGGACCACTGGAGACATGAGTGCATGTGTGTGTGTGTGTGTGTGTGTGTGTCTGCCCTAGTAAGAGTGTGTGTATGTGTGAGACAGACAGGCAGATGGTGATAGAGCAGACTCTAGCCTCAGAGGAGAAAGTGAGGTAATGTGTCCCTGAACCTCTGGGGAAGTCAGGTCCTTGTGGCTCTGAAGCACAGCAACACACTGTACTTCAGAGATGTTTAATACGTGACAGGCCAATAAAAAATCTAAATAGTGCTTGTGTATGGGACCAGTGCTCAGAACAGGAATCTGTTGGAAAGACTCCTTAATAAGATGAGAAATTACATTTTGAGATGCTGTGCCATGAGATGTATTTGTTGTATCCATCATGTCCACCTACTGGTGCTGACACAGCTCCTGAAATTAATTCAGTTCTCAAGACTTATTCACTCTGAGCCAAGTATGTGTCACAGGCCTTTGTTTGGGTCTTCAACCTGCTTTCCTTAATGACAACCAAAGTGCTGCAGACATTTGGTTAGAAGAGTTCGGAGTTAATGTAAAGACTTGTAGGAAGTGATGCCCGACAGCCTCAAATAGTGCTTAAAAAACCCTATTCTCTAGAAAGCTCTTTCTTGGTTTTGTCTCCTCATTATCCCAAAGATGCAACACACACGCGCGCGCGAGCACGCGCACACATGCACACAAAGTAAGTAATTCTCAGCTAATGCAATTTTATATGCAGTTACAGCCCTTTGTAAGTTTTAACTTCTGTTTGGCACTGACCTGTGGCCTGCAATGCTCTGGCACAAGGCCACCATACTCATTTGCTAAAAAGACCTGTGCTTTGCAAAATATAAAATAACAAAGGGGAGAATGAGAAAAAATGTTCTACTTCTAAAAAATTAGCAAATTTAACAGTGCTCCTGTCTGTCTCATGGAAAACTACTGCTGCACACTTATCGGTATGAAAGATAAATATTGATCAAAGTTTAATAATCAACTTCAAAGATGTACACCACAATCATAGTCAGGTTAGGCAGTCAGGGGTTAATGAGTTGTAAATAATGACAAAATATTTTCTCTCTCTGATCATACCTGGGGTGACCTCTTGTACCAGGATGGGAGACTGAGAAGAGAGAGTGAGGCCATGAGAGTTTAGGGTCGAGTCACGTTGTATTTGAACGTTAAAGCGAAAGGGATAATTCCTCTGATCAGAGCCACTGGACTCTGCCATCTTCCCATCCACTGCAGTCCGGTCTCTGTAGAGAAACAGGAGATAAAAACAAAGCAAAATAGTGAATTCTGAATTCTCTAAATGAATAACATCATTTAAAGTTTAACTTCTGCTCTGGTACATTCACAGCTGCGGTGAACAACTTAACATTTGTATAAATTGGAACAATATGTACAAAAAGAATAGATTGAGCAGACCAGAGCACTGATGGAATAGGTATTCAAACTGGTAGGTCATTATTGTGGACATAACGGCCATATTTTCCTTTCATTTTCATAGAATCCACAGAGTTCAGTGACTTACAGATCAGATTTCATGGAGAAACTAACTAACTAATGAATAAAAGAAACCATTTACCTGCTCAAAGAGTGAGATCTGCTGCCTAAGTCTCGGGACCGTCGCAGCCATCGTCCCACGACCTGTTCCACCCGGCTGGTCCTTCGCGATGGGGAGCGGCTCCTGTCCTGCACCTCCATTTAGCTGGCATGGGAGAGAGTCATATATGTTCTGATGAACATAAGCAAATCAAACACAACCCACACACACAAAAACTCACAGGTTTGGCAGCAGGACCTGGTGCTACACAAGCGGGCAACAGTGTTATCGCTGGTAGCTTCATGTACGTCTAATTTGCTAATATCTTATAAATATGTAAATGTGCACAGAAGCTTGTAGTATTACATAATGACAGATTATAATACATAAAACACAACACTTTGTTCTACTGCCACTGCTGCACACACACACACACACACAAAAGCCTCCTCCCAGATGACTGAGGCAGTCAGACAAAGTCTCGGTCATTAGGTGATACCTAATACCCCTTTCACAACATCAAATGCTGAATGTACTAAACTGTTAATGGGAAATAGATACTTTGATGGTGAGCATTCATGTAGAAACACCTTACTATGAATGATAGATTGAAAAGAAAAAAAGATGAATGATCAAGTTACAAAGTGAATGAATGCATACTTTTTAGCAGTACAGTGGTAAAAAATAGTAGATGAATAATTGTGAAAAAAAATAGTAGACAAATTAGACAAATTAAGGATAATAAGCAAATAACTGACACGTTACTGTTTTTCTCAACCGCTAAAACACAATTTCTGAAACCTTGCTCCATTTCCTGAAAATATTAAACACCAAGCACTATTTACAAAACCTATAAGTCCTGTGGCAAAATCAAACTTTCGCCTCAAAACAGATTTACCAGTGCTCAAAATCAAACACTGCTCTCAAATCAAAAACAAAAAGTGATCAAAATGATATACACTATCAAGCAGTCAGTACAAACAGAAAACACATTGTTCAAAACATACAGTTCTCTGGGAGAAGTTGTTGAAATGTTTAATCGCAAAACAAATGTTTAATCGCAAAATAAATTTCATATTTTGCCGTCATTGTCTTTTGATGGACGAAAACATGTTCTATCATAGTAGCTCAAAATTGGTCAGAAATTACTTTTTTTGTTCTTCCTCCTCCTTGTACCCTTATTTTTTTTTACAGTACTGTACCCTGCATCTTACAAACTTGTCCTTTGTCTCTGTGATACTGTAATTCTTGTTCTTTGTTGATAAGAACCTGTAACCAGTCAAAATCTATTGAACAGTCAGTGCTGTAAACAAATGGAAAGCACAATATTCAGGGCCATACAATTTATTTGCAGTATTGTACAGTACATAGACTACAATACACTGTACTACAGTATACAATAAAAAACAAACAAAAAAAGGGACTTTCTTATTCCTACCTTCAACAACCTGTTTGCTCACATGACGTTGTCACATCATTTGAAACAACTGAAATCAATTTTGAGTGGTTGTGTTTAATGAATGACATGTGCGCTCTATTTGTATTTAACTGTTGCCATTTGTGTTTACCAGTATGGATGACATGTGCATTAGAGTGCAGAATGTGTTTAGAGTTTTGCTGAAAAGTGAAAAGTGAGATCTGCAAATTGTGTTTTAACATGTGAAATGGTTTAAGGTATTGACAACAGACTGAACAATTAGCTAAAGGAGTTTAGGCAAATGAGAACTTTGTTCAGCCAATGGGCTTTACCGTTTTAGCAATTGAGAAAAACTGTAATAAATGAGAAGATAACTGGATGAATGGATGGAAAGATGAGACAGATCTTCCCAACCGCAAGTAATGGAGCTGTTGTTGAAAAACATCTTGTGGTAAGATGGGTAGATGAATCCATGAACACAATTATGGACTGATGGGGGGAATGAATGAGTGAATGATCTCAGTGGTCCTGCTGCATCCCTCAGTGAGATGCACGAAGGACCATTAACGCAAACTAGCAAACAGGAGAGGAGAGGAGAGGAGAGGAGAGGAGAGGAGAGGAGAGGAGAGGAGAGGAGAGGAGAGGAGAGGAGAGGATCAACCTGGTACAGTAAAATGTAACAAGCACATGAAACTGAATGAGAGGAAAACGTAAATGAAACAAGTGTGATCGAAGATGAGACAGGAGGAGGGATTTAGTGATGAAAGTGGTGTGTCACACAGCCAGACAGCAATGTTTCCTTAGGGATCTTGAGTCATAAGCACATTATCCACCCATCTGTCTGTGAATACCCCCTCTCCTGCTTCTGTCTCTCTTTTCCTTTTCATTCAACCTGCCCCTCACTTCTCATCTTCCATATCTCACTCTTCCTGTTTGCTTTGTGCACACTATCTCACTTCTCAGGTTACAGAGACACATTGCCCTGTTTTTTTTAGGGGCAGAATAACCCCACTAGCTCACCAGCATGTTGATCTCATGAGTCAAATGGATACATGCACAAATGTAAAAGGGCAAATTGATAATAAAAGCTACTGAATAATAGATTGTATGGCCAAGGAGAGCGTATGGCCAAACGTCCATGCATTTCAAATTGCAAAACCCCTCTATTCCCATATTTTCCCAAAGCGGTTAAAATTGACCATACTGACATAGAACAGGACCAGTTGTTTGATCCTATTCACTAAGTGTTGCAGTCGTTCTTGATTTACAACCACAAAGGTGACACACGAGAAGGTGTAACTCGATGATTAATTAATTTGATGATGGTGGAAACATCATACTGAACCTTCCCAGCTCACGATGTGTGAATGCGCACACTCATACACAGACAAACACACTTTAACATACAGAGCAGCCAAATTAGATTACAGAGTGTGTGTCTGAAGGCTGTGACAGGATGTTTGTGCGTCACTCCTGCTGAGCCAGATTAGACTGAGCTTCACCTCAACCTTACAGCTCTCTTTAGAGTAACAGACTGACTAAAACTATAACTCAAGACATTAATTCACAACTCACTTTCCTCTCATTGTGAGTATGACTTACTGGCTGTGTAGCTATCTCAGCTTTTTACATTCCTCTTTCTTTATTCAAACAAATCATTTTTGGATTAATTTTAACCCACCTTCTCTCAGCCCTGTGTGTCAGAGCTCCATTAAGATGCCGGTTACAGTCCTGCTCTGGTCTCTCTCTCTCCATCCCTCTGATGAAGAGGACTGAGGCAACTCGTCTTCATCTTCTGAGGGCAGGAACACACCATCAGAATGACATGTTAGTGTAGTACTTTTAACAACAACTAGCATTCATTCACATAGCTGAAAGACCATTAGATTGATTGATGAATTGACAGGCAAACAAATAAAGATGTGTGTTGTGGATCACAGACACAGAGATCAGGTGCAGAAGTATCTCTCCTATGACTGTTCATTGACTACTTGTGATTTTCAGTTGAAATAGTCAAACGCTGTGATGATGAGTGAAAATTAATGGGTCTATTGATTCCCATGTGCTAATTGAACAGGCTGATCATTCTCGGGTAGCATGAGAATCTGTGAGAAGCCGAGAAGGAAGAAGGGACGGGAGCAGCAATGAGAGAAGGGCAGAGGGCAAAGTCAAGAACATACAGGTCAAGCAGGTAACACACAGTTTCCCAACTGAGAGTTTGATAGGCAGACACAGATGACGGCAGTGATCGGAAAGGTTGCACACGGTGGGAAATAAAAACGGGAGGAAAAAGATGGGTCAGCTAACTGAGTCACAGGATAAGAGTCAAAGGACAGAAAGACAGATGAAGCAAAAAAGACAGCAAGGCTCCATCTAAGCAAGATGGGCCTGCCTGGCTGCCCAACACTGCTTATGCTGTTTATGGAGTCCCACTTGCCCCTGCACTGCTCCAAACACCATCTATATTTAATGAGCCCCTTACAAAGCCCTGGGAAAAGGGATGCTAGGAACTGTTCAGCCCCCTCTCCCTCCAACTCTGCCATCAAATTCTCACCCCTCAGTACTTTTCGCTTTCATAATTCTCCCTATTTGCACTGTTTCCCATAGTCTCTCTGTGCTTTACTGAATCTTTCTCTTTTCATCGCCTTTATTATTTTATTAGTGAGTGTATCTGCACAGCATGTTAAGCAAGCAAAAAACTCTAAACTATTAGCTCAGCAAGTGGCTGTGGCATATAGCTGTGCCTAATTTCAGTATGTGCATTTGAAACTGCACAACTTCTTTTTATTTTTTGTCTAAAACAGAAACAGTAAGTGGGATAGAATCAGCTGTGTTCTCTAAGCTGTAAAGAAACAGCATTCCACTGTTCTTCTTCGCTCTCTTTTACCCACACACACGTGTGTGCAACGTCTTTCGAGCGTATGCATGGTTTTATTATGAGTGAATGGATGAAGTTTGTGTGTGTCTGTGTGCATGTGCTCACACACTAGTCAGGGTGCTGGTTGCATCAATAATGTATCTAGATAATGCAGCCGCTTCACTCTACCAACAACTAACAGGCATACCAACGCACAGAGGAAGACAGAGAAAGGGGGGATGGATAAATATATCAAGTCTGACAGAGAGAGAGAGCGAGAGAGAGAGAGAGCGAGAGAGGTAGAACACATGAGGTACCCACTTACCATGGCAGACACAAAGGGAAAGTAAGACGTGCCTGAACAGTTGCTACATTTGTCGCTTTTTAATTAACTAAGGGAAGACACCCAAGAGGTTGTAAATGGTGTGACAAATACACTACATTGAAAAAAAAATGCTGTTAAATGGCCTCACATTCACACCTATGGACAATTTAGAGTGGCCAATCAACCTAACCCCCATAGTGCATGTTTTTGGGCAGTGGGAGGAAGCCGAGTACCCGGAGAGAACCCACACAGACACGGGGAGAACATGAACACTCCACACACTCCAAACTGAGATTCAAACCGGTGACCTTCTTGCTGTGAGGCACAAGTGCTAACCACTGCGCCACCGTGCTGCCCTACAAAAGACGTTAAATGTTTAGTTAGTGTAAACTGTTTTGAAACTGAAAGCATCACAAAATTTTGTTTTTGAAGTACATGATAATTCATTATATTCGTACATGCCACCTTTAACACTACATGTATCCTGTATAGTCACTACTCTAAACGCAGCAGAGAGAGGACACAATCCAATTAGCAGCTCACGTTTCAGACAAACAAACAATCCTTATGACCTAATGACCTTTTCAGGTAAATGCCTCTCATTTAATCAACACAGACATTGTGTATGCATGTGTGATTGGGCATTTGTGATGTCTACAGAGACTTCTAAAGAATACAGGTAATGTAAATTCAAACTGAACATAGGATTAGAAGACATGTTGCATTTCACTCATTAGATGATTTGTATTGCATTGTAATTTATAATTGGCATTGAGTTTCAGATTGGCTTTGATTCAAAAAAACACTTTCCTTCAACCCTCTAGTCCATCAAGAAAGTAGACTGGTGTCTATGGTAAATATGAAAATAGAATATGTGGTAACATTGATGCTATAATATACGTTCAATGTGTATTTTTGGCTGTCTAATGAGGTACCTATTTATTTATTTAGCAAATCCTCTTGTGAATTGATTGATAGCAATGATTTTTAACTGTAAATTTCTTAGATATTCTTCTTCTACTATTCAGAGACAGTCACAAAAAAGCCCTCAGGTACCAACTGCCATTAATCTTTAGGTTTTCTCAGGCACTGACATAAAACATGAGCCATTAGACTGGGTTTAGTAAATTAGGCCCATTAAATGAGGGTGATGGTTATGACATATCTGGTATTTGGCCAGTTGTGGCTAGAAGCTTGTGCAAACCAAATCAGGCAATGACAGGTGCAAAGAGCACGTTATTGAAATAATAGCCCTTTGTTTATGTTCAGAAATCGTCATCAAAACATGGTTGATCGAGCATCAGTCCTGCCTCAGGATGGAATTCCACGACAGGTGCTAGAGACAAAACCGTTTCTTGACTGTAGGGGGACACCGTGAGCAAATCCTACATTGTGTTGCTTTAACAAACAGATGCCTCTGACCAGCCTAAACAGACCAAAAAAACCTGTAGAGGAGCTACTTTTGGTATATGGTTTGGTTATGAAACTTCTGACACTGACCAGAAAACTGTACTGTGCAAATTATGCAACACAAAGCTCCCCACAACAGAGTCTGAAGGCCAGTAACTTCTTATACCACAAACACAAGATTCAGTACAGTCGAAAATGACAGCAACAAATATACAGTTGAGTGGTCAAAACAAACACAAGAATCAGATGTAACAAGAACTTTTTGCCTGCAGCACAACATATAGCAAAGCATCACCAAGATGGAAAGAGTCAACAGCTGCCAATTAGAGGTGCGCGATATTTACCGTTTACAATAGTCATCAATGTTGTTTAGACGATGTGCAATTTTACATTAGCAGTTCCTACTAGGGATGGGGCCAATCCGATTCAATATCGGTGTCTGCTGAAATTACCCTACAAGTGCTTCCTGTCAGCTGGTCTGCTAGCTGGCTGCTAACTGTGGAACCGATTTCCTGAATGGAGGCGTGTCTCAATGAGACACATGCTGTGTCCGAAATCACTCACTCGTTCCCTACTCCCTACTCCCTACATAGGGAAATAAATGTAGTGCACAATATAGTGAGCTCAACAGAAAAATCTTTCGGACACTACTCTCGGCACCGGTAATTACGTCATTGCTGTCGCACAATTAAAATGTACCACATTATTGTCGTCTCACAAAATACTTGTTTGTTTACCACTGCATTTTTATTAAATTAGAGGCTTTTGATTACTGTCCTGTACTTTTTATTTTCGTATTTTGTTATATTTTATAATATTATATAATATAACAGAAAAGCTGTTAAGCCTACTTTTTGTACACAGAAAATTCACAGGAGGAATTGATAAGGGAATCGATAAAGAATCGAATCAATAAGCAGAATCGATCGATAATGGCATTGGTATTGATAAAATCTTATCAATATCCATCCCTTGTCTCTACATTTGACTTTAACTGGGAGTCTCTTGAATGCTTAAGTTTAAAGAAAATAAACAAGAGCTGTTTTATGTTTGTCCATACTTAGATATATTTACAAGGTTTAGGGCAGAGGTAAAACTGTCCTCTATTGTGAGCTATGTCACATAGCTCATGAAAATGGAACACAATTGCTTTTAGTGGTATTTGATTACAAATGGCTTCTTTGGCTAATGACAGGGGAAAATGTCTGCTGAGAATATGATCTGTATGAATGGATGCCTCCAGGCCTAGTTAAAGCTAGGAACAGTAGTGATTATATGCATAAAGTGAATCAATTTAAATCTTAAACTGCAGTGCTGGCTCTAATCTTGAATTTCACTGTGAGCCAGAAATAACTATCGCTGTCACAGTGACAATGACTTTGCTTTATATTTGACATATACAGATTACAGTCTTTCACTATGATGCTGAAACATTAGCTTTACTGTATTAATGCTGTTTTCAGAAATGATGCTGAACAAGTTAGCCTCAAAATGTTGTTTGTTTTACCTCAAAATACTAAACAGTAACTACAAGAAGTATTACATTAGAGTTCCACTTACATCAAATTAAGGTACATTTAAAGTAAAAATTCACTGAATCAGAAGGCACATATTATATCAGAACTGATGAAAATCTTATACAGGGCTGAAAAAGCTTAAATACCTATTTCTGCTGTTGTCTGAAACCTCTTTAATTAAGAGTGTCAGACTGACACTAAACTTGGCTGACAATGTTGTCTACACATCAGAGAAGATTAGGCTTTACCTAAAACCTTTACAGTCCTTAGAGCAATTCCCCTTAACCTCAGATCCACCACAGTGCTGCAGAAAAAGATGTATTTTTCATTGGCAGCACCATTCTCTGCAGAATTTCTCATTGTCTCTAGTTTCGTTCACTTTTAAAGGGATTTATCTCCTATAACAGGCAGGTTTCAAAAGTACCCTAAGTATAGCACAGTGTTTTGTCTGGTGCTGAGCTTTTGGGGTCGGTGGTTCAATATGTCTTTCAATAGATTTGAGTAAAAGAAATGTGATTCTACTTCTCAATTTAATGTTGAGTCTAAGGCACAGACGCTCTGACTGACTAAGCCCTAAAGCTATGTTTTCAAAGATTTGGTTGGAATTCATGCTAGGCACATTGATTGATTGAAGTTTGATTGATTGAAGTTTGTTCTTAAAAGGTGCTATCCTTATTAACAACAACAACAACAACAACAATAATAATAATAACAATACAATGTCAAATAGACTATCACGTTTCCATACACATCATTTATGTGCTGCTTTGGCTGTGTTCACTGTGTGCACAAACAAACATAAGAGGTTGAAAGACACACCCCAAGTTTTTGTTCAGTATTAAACTTGACAAATACGAAGCATCAAAAAAATGGCTGAGGCTAAAAATAACATCATTAATAAGTAAAGGGAGCTAAGTCAGATCAGTGCTGGCCTCACGTTCATCTTCTTCCTCTACATCTTCCTATTTTGATTCTGCACCAAGTATCGAGGTGTCTTTTGTAGTCTCATCTTCTCATCAAACACATCAACACCACACACACACCACAGACACACACTCTCTGGGTGTGTGCAGATGATGTCCTGTGTTTGAGGCTAAAGCATGATGCAGCAAAATATCTGAAGCAACATCTCACTGTAATATGCATGTAGCAGTGTGTGTGTGTGTGAAGGTGCAAATAGTAAGTGCATGGCTGTGAATGCATTAGTGAACCGTTAGCCACTTAGTCTGTTTATCAGCTCCTAATCATTAGTTGACTACAGAAAGTGACTGGGTGATTTGTTGTGATGGGAGTCAGAGGGAGAATCAGTCTGACTGGGTTAAAACAGCTTCCTCGTCCCTGCCAGTCCGTTCTTCCCCTTATTAACCCATACCCCTCCCCTGCCCTGCTTCGTCACGTGACCCTGGCTACTTAAAACAGGTGAGGTGGGCGTCACCCTTTAAAAAATTGTCTGTATTTTTTTTAGTTTAATTCTTAAATAAAAATAATGAGATTACTTTTTTCCTTGAAGGAGCAAATTACTTTACAGTTTAACTCCACCGGTGAGGTTGTAGGATAAAAACACCGGACATCAGTTAGCATTGTGCTTGTTTGTTAAACAAACGGAAGCTAACTGGGTTTACTGAAATAATGCACAGACATTTGCTAGCTAGCCTGGAGCAAGACAATAAATTAAACAACTACAGTTACGACTACTATTACTGTGTTTGTCACCCATGGTCTGGTCCTTATTCGGTCCACTTGGCTATATATTAATGAGGTATAAAGACCTTACCGAGCGGTGTAATCCCTCCTGAGTGCAGGGTGGGCCGTCTCCAGCGTCCTGGATGTGGAACAACTTGGAAAAGCGCCGCAAAACCAGGCGACCGGTCACCACACTGACTCTGTTAGTCCATATCAGCGTCCTCACATGCCTGCTAGCGTCGGTAGGTGCGCCTGCTAAAGTCCCGGAGCAGGTGAGCGCGCGAGATGCGGGCGGCTGAGACGCACGCGGATTAAGCGACAGTAATCTTCCCTCACCCCCTCAGCACTCCTCTATCTCCCTCTCCCGCACGCGCTCGCACGCATAAAGTTTTAAACGTGACGACGAGGTCGTCGCTTCGCGAGACAAAAACAAGACAAACCGCGGACACATACACACACGTTTCCTCCCTGTCTGTTGATTTGTGGGCTTTGTGCTCGCGCCCGCGTGCGCGATACTCATCGCAGGCTGAGCTACAGTAGCAGAGCAGAAACCTGATGCTGATGGAGCATGATCAAGCCATAGATAGATAGATAGATAGATAGATAGATAGATAGATAGATAGATAGATAGATAGATATTATCTATCTCTCTATTAGATAGAGAGATAGATAATCAGTTAATTGTCCTCTGTCGCCTCCTATTGGCTTTTATTTGTTACTGACACTGCTTAAATGTACAGTACTATCATGTCTCTGTAGCCACAGATTTCAATATCATCGTTGTCTTTTAATATTAATTCACATTGTCCATCTTTCATACCAATTCAATGATTTATTATTCTACTTAATACGTTATAGTGACAGAAGCAAGCATATACTGTATCAGGACTTAACTGCTGTCCATTCACTATCAGTGCAGATTATAATATGTTAGGGTTACAAGTTAGAGTTGTACAAGTCTGACACTGCTAATGAAGACTTTATGGCAAAATGAATGAGTTGTTGTGATTTACACGTATGAGGATCACTTTAATAAAGTGTCATGTTGAACCAGGTGTTTGTTTATCCTGGATTACCCAAAATACATGTATCTAAAATACAATATCATATAAAATACAGTGTGAAATGAGTTCATCTGTGGTTCTTGCTCCCATAACAGCAGGTGATAATACAAGGAGAAGAAAAGAAAAGAAGAAAAAAAGAAGAAAGGGAAATTTAAGAAAATACAGGAAAGAAATGTTCCACGTAGTTTTACTTTACATTAACATCACAGCAAATACAGATGTGCATTACATTCTTAGTGTTTTGCGCTGTTCAGTAATTTGTGCTGATTTCATGGGTCCTCTCAGGCAACAACCCATGTTGTGGGTCAGATTACGCACTGTGGTCACAAGATGTCAGTGTTACACAACTATACCACACTGCTGCCTCACTATGTTTCTATGCCGTACTTTAATGCAAGCGCACAGACACAATATGACGCTTGACTCACTGCAGCTTTAGCACTTGTCCAAACTCTATGCTGCCTTTATTAATACTGTCATAACCACTCAGTCGACTTTCCTGTCACTACAAGCCCTATATTCTTCCCAGGAAGTCCACACATGCAATGCACCTTCTTTCAAATTTAACAGCTCGTTTACGAGATGAAACTCGTTTGTCTGTATTGTTTTGAGGTTGATTTTATCTCTGTCCTTTTGAGACTATGTTGGGAGGGTGTGAGGGGATTTTTTGGCTCCTTGATTCATAATTGCTCGCTTTGAGGAGGGACACAGACAAAGAGAGAAGAAGATTCCACCGCTAAAACAAAAGAAAACATACAATTTGTATCCACAGGGAGTAATGAAAAAGAAATATACACCATACAAATGTAACTCGACAAACAACACTCGAGAGAAAATGGCACCACAAGCGAAAGTGAAGAAACATCCTGCATAAGCAAGTGTCAAAGGTCATTATGTTACCTGTGTCTCAGTGATAATTAAACTATTTTTTATTTATTTACTTTTTGGCACAACTAAGTGAGCGCACTGACGAGGCTGTGAACCAGAAATATATTTCTCCTTTTGACCAAGTGATTCAAAGGAAAGTCCAACAAACTACTGTATTGACTACAGAACTGAGTGTCTGCACACTCTTATTGCTTCCTTTCCCCTTTCCTCTCTGTATGGAGATGAAAAGATCTTTCATGTTGTTTCGTCTTGTTGCATTATTTATTGCTATGTGGCGCTTTATTAGCTGGTTTCATCGCAGCTTTCGCAGGCTGTTTTTTTTGGGGGGGGCTTTGAAATGTGTTTCTGACTCCAAACAATCCTTTTCCCACTTTCTCTCACTTGCTCCAGTTGCCTTATCTCTCGTGATAAAAAAGAATCTTCATCTTTCAAAGCGAACTGTCCAACCCTCTGAAGCCAAAATCCATTCAGTACTGTCCGAAGGAACGGACATGGGGCTGTCATGAAAGGAGGACAGAGGATCCTCTTTGTCATTAGTTTTATTAGCATCATTAGCACAGTGTGGATGATCTTCAAATGAGTGGCTTGGGGTTATTTGTGATAGCACAGAAGCAACATGATTACTAATTTGTGTCCTGTGTTGGAAACCAGTAGATTTAGAATGTTGGTATGTTCCAGATGCAACCACTAGATGGTGGAGCTACTCCTGACATGAGCAGGAAGAGGGGGAGGTGGAGGCCAAAAACCACTGGAAGATATTAGAGAGATTTTTTTCCAAAACCACATAATCACATGTTAAAAGAAGCATGTTTCCTCCGTTACTGACGATGTCCAAGGAACACACATCCCCTGAAATCTTATGTCCTGTGTATATTTACCTGCCCTATATATTCACTTGTAAGGTAAGTGAACCAACGCAGACTTATCAAAAAGCAAAATATTCAATAGTTTTCTGACACAGATGTAATGATTTGAATGGACACAGATAATCAAGTACCCGATCTAAACCATTCTTCTTTTTTAACATATCTCAGTGATAGTGGTAAAGTAGTCATGGTCGACGGATGAGACTTGGGATCTTGGGAAGTTAAAGGGAAGGAGTTTGCATGATAAGATCGAGAATGTGTTTTCAGTCCAGCTAAACATTAAAGTGCCATGGCTTCAACTGGAGAGGAGAACAACAAAGTGAAATCAGTAGCATAACGGTTTCAGCCCCGGCCACAGACTACATGTGTGTTTCCTGTGGTGCTACAAAACTGACCGGCTGCAAATGATACTGGCTCTGATTTGATGTAGTCACCTCAGGCGTCATGTGGGGAGAGCGAAAAATCAGAAGCCTGATGGCTTTTTCATTTTAATGGTTTTGTTTAACTTCCATTTAAAAAACTATATATATATTACATTTGACAATCACCATTTACCTCAAAATGATATGGCATATAGACAGGTTGGGATGGAACCTCTACATTGGCTTGTTAACATCTTAAAGTCCCAGC
>JAFBJQ010007628.1:0-11486 GCA_016785345.1 Trinectes maculatus | reverse complement strand
AATATTGATGCCATATGTAAGAACTAAGTCAAGGGTGTGGTTAAAGCAGTAGGTTGGTTGGTTTACACATTGACTGAAACCAACACAGTCTAATATTGAATTAAATGCAGCGGTTAGGCTGTCACTTTCAGTGTCCACATGAATATTAAAGTCACCGACTATAATGACTTTGTCTGTTTTAAGGACTAAAAACTCTGAGAATTCTGTTAAGAACTCAGAATATGGCCCAGGAGCACGGTAAATGACAACAAATAGAACTGGCTGTAATGTTTTCCATGTTGGCTGGGATAGACTGAGGATGAGGCTTTAAAATGAGTTAAAGTTAAGTTTGCGTTTGGGGGTAGTTGATAAATTTGAGTTATAAATCAGTGCAACACCACCTCCACAACAGAGCCACGGGGGATATGAGTATTTATATGACTGGGAGGAGTGGATTCATTTAGACTGACATATTCATCAGGATGCAGCCAGGTTTCAGTTAAAGATAGGAGATCAATGTTATGATCTGAGATTAATTCATTCACTAAAGCAGCCTTAGATGACAGTGATCTTATGTTTAATAGTCCACATCTAATTCTTTTGTTCTGTTGTGTTTTTTCATGTGTTATGTGTGCTTTTGTCAGATTTTCCTGTTTGTTCCCTCTGTTTATTTTCTGTTTGAATAATCTAGTGGGGCAGGGGGCAGACACAGTCTCTATGGGATTGTTGGAGGGTGACAAATCCAAATTCAGCGCAGAGAGGTGTGTAAGACTACAACTCTGCCCCCTAGTCCCGCCTCTGATCTGTCATGGGAAACTAATAAAATCTCTAATACTATGAAAAAGGAGAGAGGCTCCAGCCAAAGTGGGATGGACGCCGTCTCTCCTGACGAGACCAGGTTTTCCCCAGAAGGTCTGCCAATTGTTGACCAAGCCCACATCGTTATTTCATTCAACATTATATAGATTTAGTGTATTTGGAGCTGCTGTGGACTTGAAGATACAGTATATACAGTGTATGTGTGTGTGTGTGTGTGTGTGTGTGTGTGTGGGGGGGGTGATCATCAACATTACAGTGAAACATTTCTCTATTCCCATATTTAAACCCATCACTGACAACAGCTCATACAACTACTTGTCACTGACTGAAAAAAGTAAACTTAGCCTGATGTGTTAAGTGGATGTTCCTTTAAAATAGTTGAAAGGAAGTACAGGAGCAGGAAAATGGTGGACAACAAAGTCTGATAGGTTAACCTGTCATGCACACAGATGTACAGAACTGATCATACATGGTATCTGCCAGGTTATAAAATGTGTGCACATGTTACTTAATGTTGTAATTGTCTAACAGTGAATCCCACAAATCAGGAGTTGTTTTATGTATGAGTATATTTTTGTTTATGTTTCTAACATACAAATTCATTCTACACAGCACAAAATAAATGTGACAAAATACATTTTGCATATCAATTTAGGATTTGAACTCCATAGAAGTTTGAGAAAATTACTATTTTATGTGAAAAAAGTTTATTGTTCACTGGAAGAAGAGACAACATACATTTATTTACATCTTAACATACAGCATGGAGGTTCAATTCATATAACATTCAAAAACTAATACACACAAGATACCACTTAAGAAACCTGAATAATCATGATCAGTCACATTGTTACCATGGACTAGGAGACATGTTTTCAACACAGAACACAAATAATTCTTTCTCAGGTCAAATAAAATGCATGTTAGGCCCTGCCCCTAGCTTCACCTTCTGCCCTGATGGGTGGTGTGCAAGATTAAACAACACTGAAAATCAATAAAGTGGTGTGACATTGCAATGAGAGTGAAATCAGAAAGGGATCATCCAGAGGAAGGTCATGAGGGCGTTAGTTGTCTTGCTAATGCTGTTGTATTCCTGCTTTTCCTCTGCTGTGTCCTCCTCTCTTTATTCCTCCACTTGTTGGTTACAGGAACAGTTTCATCAAAATGGGATGTACAAGGCTGGAGATGTGATTCTAGGTGGAGTGTTTACAGTGAACTTCTTTTCTAACAATCCTGATTTGTCTTTTACTTCAAAGCCACAGCAGCCTACCTGCTATGGGTGAGTGTGTGAAAGGAAATTGAAGAAGCTGATAAAAAACGTGTCAATTTGTAGAATATTTTTATTATTTTCATTTTTATCATCATAACTGAGTTATACAGTGGGTTTTGCTCTTTTCACAATATTACACTTTTACAGTCACATTTGTTATTTATTTGTTTATTTCAAGGTTCACTTGGTTGCAAGATGTTGCTTTTTCGACTCAATGTTTGTAAAATTTGTAGCTGAACAATATCTTTGTTTACACTGTCACTGCATCATCTTTTTATTGTATTACACAGCAACATTTTTATTGTTATTTATTTTTATTTTTGTGTTAGTTTTGATATTATAGGATTCAGACAGGCCCAGACCATGGTCTTTGCTCTTGATGAAATCAACAGAAACTCTGACCTGCTACCTAATGTGACTCTGGGATACAATCTGTATGAAAACTGCAACCAACTAGGAATTGGATTTCGTGCAGCACTGTCCTTAGTCAGTGGTCGAGAGGAACAAGTTACACTAGAAGAGACCTGTGTAGGACTCACTCCAGTCCTGGGGATTGTGGGTGATTCTTCTTCTACACGTTCTATTACAATTTCCACTGTCTTAGGTTTGTACAGGGTACCTATGGTAAGTGTTTCCAGGCATCAATCCAGAGTTAAAAGAACCAGTAAAAATGTTTTTAGGATGTGCAGTCCGTTTGTTTTGCAGGTGAGTTATTTTGCCACATGTTCCTGCCTGAGTGACCGACAAAAGTTTCCATCCTTCTTTAGAACAATCCCGAGTGATGCTTTCCAGGTGAGAGTCTATCAACAAACTGGAAAATACAAACGAAGCAGTTGTACGGAAAACATGTGTCAATGTAAATGTGTATTACAATCAATATTTGTCTCATGAATGTAGTTGTGTGGCATCAGATAATAATAATTGAAAAAAGGTCATTGTAGAACCAGTTGAGCAGGATTTCTGGTGAAAGATGATTCCAGCCTTTGCTCTAATCCCTTCACTCTGTATCCACACAGGTTCGAGCTATGATTCAGATTCTGAAACGTTTTGGTTGGACATGGGCAGGTTTGCTCAGCAGTGATGATGATTATGGAATCCATGTTGCCCGAGCCTTACAATCTGACTTGGCTCAGTCTGGTGGAGGTTGTCTGGCCTACACAGAGATTTTACCCTGGGAGGACAACCAAGCTGAACTAAAGAGAATAGTGGATGTGATGAGGAAATCTACAGCTCGTGTGGTCATTGTGATTGCAAATCAAGGCCTCATGATCCAACTAATGGAAGAGGTTGGTTGTGGAAATTGTCTTTATTATCAGTTAATATCACTGATGTACTGTTGTACTTTACTATTCAAACTAAGAGATTAAATTTTCATTATACTCAGTTAACCAAAAACAATATTTGATTGACCACTGAATTTTTAGTGATGAGATCACTTACTCAGGCAATTTCATCTTAAAGGATTGCAGATGTATGTGCTTATTTGCCCATCAATTAACTCACAATATCCCATAAGTAATAACAACAATCTAAGTAATTATTAGTTTTGAGGTAACTCTTCCTGTTAGTTTCTCTCAAGAACAGAGTTAGTTTCAAAGGATCCACCTGATCCATACAACTGACAACAATTATGGAGCCACTGGAACGAGTCTTGATACATTTGCTTTTTCATATATCTACATTACTTCATCAAATAGTTTTAATACAAAATAATAAGTTGTGTGTTTGCTTTGTGATTATGGATTATTGAATGTATACTGATGGGGAAAAAACAGTTTTGTCAATTTAAAGTCAAATCTGAATGAGTGATTAAAAACTAAAATACAGTATAGTAAGAATGAGTCAGTACTTTCTGAATTATACTTGGTATAATGCAATTAACAGGTTGTGAGGCAGAACCTGACAGGTCTACAGTGGATGGCCAGTGAAGCCTGGACATCAGCTGTTGCGCTCCAGACCCCCGACCTCATGCCATATCTGGGTGGAACACTGGGCATTGGCATCCGACGAGGAGAAATACCAGGACTCAGGGACTTTCTGTTACAAATACGTCCTGATGTAGAACACAACAACAGCTACGGAAATAGCCTGGTGAGAAATAGCATTTAAATTTGGTATTTGCAAAAATAATGTACGGTCAATATTAAAAAATGTTATCTTATATTAAAACTAAATCTTAATTCTGTTCCAGGTAAATCAGTTTTGGGAATACACATTTCAGTGTAGATTTGCACCACCTCCAGCAGGTTGGGTAGATGCTGGAGGAGCATTATGCACTGGACAGGAAGATATAGAAAATGTGGAGACTGAGCTCTTGGACATTTCAGACCTCAGACCAGAGTATAATGTGTATAAAGCTGTGTATGCTCTGGCTCATGCCCTTGATAACATGCTGCAGTGTGAGCCAGGGAGAGGACCTTTCAGTGGCTCCACCTGTGGGAATTTGCAAAGACTGCAGCCATGGCAGGTGTGACATCAGATTATACTTTTTATTTAGCCAAGTCCCAAGTATGTATGATTATTTTTATGTTACTATGAAGCAAATATATTAAGCAAAGCAGCTGAGTCAAGTAGATTAATGTGGAACAATATTTTAATGTCCAGAAAAGCAAACAAAACACAAGCTGTAGAGCAGGGAGGCAATGAGTTGGCTGGCCTGGAGGCTCTCTAGTGGGTAAAAAACATAGGAGGGTAAGGAAAGGCAGGAACAGAGAAAAAAACAACCCTGGTGCGGCAGTGAGGCAGAAGGTTCTGCCTGTTCACACCTGCTCTGAAAGACAAACAGAACGGGGGCAGAGGGGGAAGAACCCAAAACTCTGCAACACAAAGCACAGTGTGCAGTGTGAGCCAGGGAGAGGACCTTTCAGTGGCTACACCTGTTGTAACTGGCAAAGACTGGAGCCATGGCAGGTGTGATGTCAGATTATAATCTTTATTTAACCCAGTCCTGTGCATGTGTTTCTTGTGTAGTATTTACTTTATAGGAGACAGTTGTGAGACACTAGTTTGATTGGGCAAAGGTTTTGTTTTTATGTTACTATAAAGAAAATGTATGCAAATTTTCTAGTTTAAAATATTTGTTTAAAATGTATTTACTGTTGCACCTCCTTCTAATAGGGTAAATAACAAAGTTTTCATCTTCACTCCATCCTTCAACACAAGATTTAAAAGAAAATGTGTCTCTGAGCAAAAGTTTTCCATGGAGGAAAATACTTTCATATAGATTTTTTTGTTCTGTCTGACCTCATTGGTTTGTCTTTTCTTGTGATTTCAAAGCTTGTGTACTACTTGGAAAAAGTAAACTTCACCACACCCTTTGGTGACCAAGTGTCATTTGATGAGAGTGGTGATGTCTTACCAATATATGACATCATGAACTGGTTGTGGCTTCCTGATGGAGGAATTAAAGTTCAGAATGTGGGTGAGGTTAAGAAGTCAGCCTTCAGAGGTGAAGAACTCACACTGGATGAAGACAAAATCTTCTGGAACTTTGAATCCAAACTGGTGACTTCTGATTTTTTTGATCTGTGGCCACATGGGTGACTTATTATAAAGTACAATATCAGATGTGTATGTTTCTCCATACAGCCTCCTCGGTCAGTGTGCAGTGAGAGCTGTCCTCCAGGTACTCGCATGGCAAGAAAGAAGGGAGAACCTGAGTGTTGTTTTGATTGTGTGCCTTGTTCTGAGGGAAAGATCAGCAATGAGACTGGTGAGTGTTACATTTTAAACATAACATGTTGCAGATCTAGTATAAATGTGTATATCATTGTTCCCCTTGTTGTCACAGACTCCATGGAGTGCACCAGTTGTCTAGAGGATTTCTGGTCCAGCCCCCAACGTGATCACTGCGTCCCTAAGAAAACTGAGTTCCTCTCCTTCCATGAGCCTCTGGGTATCTGCTTGACAGCCACTTCACTGTTGGGAGCATTTATCTGTGCTGTTGTCTTCAGAATCTTTATTTATCATCGGCAAACACCTATAGTTCGTGCCAACAATTCTGAACTGAGTTTCCAATTGTTGTTGTCACTTAAGCTATGTTTCCTGTGTTCACTGCTGTTCATCGGACGACCCAGACCATGGACATGTCAGCTGAGACATGCAGCTTTTGGCATCAGCTTTGTGCTTTGTGTCTCGTGCATCTTGGTGAAAACCATGGTGGTTCTGGCTGTGTTCAGGGCCTCCAAACCAGGAGGTGAAGCCACTCTGAAGTGGTTTGGTGTTGTGCAGCAGAGAGGGACAGTTCTGGTTCTCACTTCTGTTCAAGCAGCAATCTGTACAGTCTGGCTTGTATCCGCTTCACCAGCTCCTCATAAAAACACCCAGTACTACAGTGACAAAATAGTTTATGAATGTGTAGTTGGGTCCACAGTTGGTTTTGGTGTGTTACTTGGTTATATTGGTTTACTGTCTGTCCTCAGTTTTTTGTTAGCCTTTCTGGCAAGAAATCTCCCAGATAGTTTCAATGAGGCCAAGCTCATTACTTTCAGCATGTTGATATTCTGTGCAGTGTGGGTGGCATTTGTTCCTGCTTATATCAGCTCACCAGGCAAATATGCAGATGCAGTGGAGGTATTTGCCATCCTGGCATCCAGTTTTGGCCTCTTGATGGCGCTGTTTGGACCCAAATGTTACATAATCTTGTTGAAACCAGAGAGAAACACAAAGAAAGCCATCATGGGTCGAGGTATTGAGTCATAAAGAAAATCACAAAAAGTAAATAATCAATTTCATCTTTTGAGTAAAAAGTACAGATTAAATAAAATGTCATTAGTAATGTGAATATTTTGTAGATTGAGTCAGAAAAATATAATAGTAAATACAAGTGTTTGAACTTCAATGAGCAGATAACCTTAACACATTGAGTTTTTCTTCATATCTTCATAGTCTAATTGAAGTACCAAGCACTTTTGCTGTAAATGTGTTGTTCTTTGTGATTTTTATGCTTAAAGTTTATATTACACCAAATTAAATGCAAGTTCTCTGAATACACCAGGCAGATTAAACACTTTCATTGAACTTTAAGCAGCATCTGTTTTGGATCAGGACAAATCGTAGAATTTCAGAATATTTCAGGTTTACGGCTTGGAAACTGTCATTCTTTCAGTGTTTTTCTGGCATTTTCTTTATTGTGCAGTCAACGCGGAGAAGACATAGGTTACTGCATCTTTAAAGGACATTACCACCATTATTTTATTACTGTTAATATTAACGTGTTTGTGTTAAAGGCCCAAAATATTTATATTGTCACCAGTGTGTCTTTTTTGATAGCTTGTGAACACTGTGAACATTTTTTGGGACACTAGTTCTCTGTATTTTGTTGAGGCAGTTGCTCTCAGCGTGTTCTTTAGTTTGCAGAAAAATCTCTTGAAAAGCAAATTATTCCTCAGTGCAGGTTTATTGAAGTCTCAAAAGCTTGTACAAGGACCTTTTCTGTTTGGACAATCACCCAGTGAACTCAGTAATCAACCGCCCAGAAAAGGATCCAGAAAAATCAATGAATAAATGTTTTATACTCATCTAGACAAAGGACTCTAATCTGATTGGTCTTAAGTTGGAGAGGAGCCGTGGTTTAAACTTAGCTCTCTCATCGTTGATCATTCAGCTGGTCCCAGCCCCTTCGGCGCGTTTCTTCTTCCAACCAAATTAGAGTATGTCTTCAATGAGTGCGTTGTCCTTTGGCCTTTTTTACATATTAATATATGACTATCGTTTTTAATATCTTTTACTACTTATGTAGTTTCGATTATACTATAAAGTTTATATTGTGATATTTTGAACAAACTTAATTAAAACTACAATCAACCCAATACACCAATGGTAATCTTATAAATTTTGTCATCTACTTCTACAACTAAGATCCTATATAAGTAACTACTTAATAAAACGCTTAACACTCCATACAAATATAATATAAAAATATATGTATAACATTGTATAATCATGTCTGCGACTTTACTTATACAAGTAAGTACATGTAATGTTATCTAAATTTCCAATTTTACATTCCTTCTTGTTGTTAACATTTTGAAGCACAAACAGGAGCATCTGCTCAACCATTTGTCTCACAGCAGGACTTCATTTCATCCTGTGATGAAGACAAACATCCTCTGCTAAACCTGTTGCTTTCACAAAAGGACTGTCTTTCATCATGTGGCTAACACACATCTGCTATTTTGCTTCAAAGCAGGAATTTGTCACCTGTGTCGGCTTAGTTTATTTTTTATTGAACCCAATTTAACTACTTCAGTGATTTCAGTGCTTAATGCAGACCATGGTTTTACAATGCAACATAACTACCAATAATATTTACTATTTGAATATATACTACATATTAAACCTACTCTACTACACACTTTCACACAAGAAAATAAAAATCTTTAAAAAATCAATTCCTAACAATTTACTGTATAGATTGTAAAGTATATATTGTCCTGTGGCCCACTGGGAAATCTCCTGGTCCTCCTGATACTCTAGTTTATCCTTGCAAAGTAACTATATAAAATACTGTTGTTTCTTCACGCTTTCACTTTTGCCCACAACTGCCTGTGTTGGAAAACGGAATGACTGGAAAAATATATCATCCCACTTCCACCTGCAACCAGATGTTGGATCTATTTCAAAGGTTTTCAGCTACATGGCACAGTTGATACGGTGTTCTCCTTCAATAAAAGCATCAGTCAGTTCAGGTGAGGTACAAAGGGAATTCGATGGTTTTGTCTGTGAGACCAGGTGAGAGATCATGTGTTTATGTTTGTTTGAAAGACACAGGGTTGTGTTGTAGTTTGTAAACAAACAAAATTGACATATCCAATGTCAGGATATTGGCTTTTTACATTTTTTGGGGAACAGAAGAAATGGACATGTGCCATCTACACTGGAAGCACATATGCTTTACTGACCAAACAAACTGTATGTTAATTCTAGGTGTCGTAACAGGGTTTGAATATTTACTTATGGAAGCAGTCAAGTAGTTTAATATTGAGCTTATACACTGCAAATAATCTGGGACCTACCGGGATTTAAAATCTTATTTTTAGACCTCATAGATTACTATTAGATTTGTAAATATGACTTACCGCATGGACAGATAATTACTTAGCTGATGTGTTAAATCACTGGACTGAGTGTTCCTTTGAAATAGTTGAAAGGAAGTGGAGGAGCAGGAAAATGGTGGACAACAAAGTCTAATTGTGTTGTGTGTGAAGGTGTACCCAGTATATCTTCCCAAAGGCTTTCAAAGGCCCGCCATGACTCCACCCCCCCTCTCTCTATCTCTTTCCGGCCTTGCAGTCAGACTAACTGCCACCACACCTTTTGTCCTTTACTTTTATCTCCTAGATTTTTGGTTAATAAATAATTGTTGTTATATTAAATGTTTGGTCTTCCCCCTAATGTTGCACCCACTGAGCCAGGGCGTAACATATTGGGGGCTTGTCCGTATTCGGATTATAGGTTAGTAATTTTGTTCTCCCATCTTTGAGGATGTTTTGTTACTTTAGAGTTTAATTGGTGAGGAGGTGTAGTCTTTACTGCTAGTTGTCTCTCTTTTCTTCTTGAGTGCTTAGTTTAGTCCTTCTGGTTAGAATAGGGAGTGTTCCAGCAAGATTGATTTTCTCAACTTGCCATTTTTGTTTTCAAGGTAATCTTGGGTGGGGAAATCTGTTCCTGTCGGGGGTAAGCAAGTCAGGGCTTTAACTGCGGCTTCTGATATTTTGCGTTCAAAGCCACCTCTTACCTGGCGTGTCTCAGAAGATATTAAGGCTTCAGCTTGGAATAGGTCGGGATCATTTTTTGTGACCACTTTGGTCAATGTTTTGCACTCAAATGTTTGTATTGTGGGAGCTAAAGTGTAAGTTATTTGAGTTGTGAGTTTTTGTCTGTGTCCATGAGTCTAACTTTATGCAGTTTTCTGTGTCAAGGTTTGTATGTAACTTGACTACTTGTAATTCAGCAGGGTATCTATGTAAACTAGTTTGTTGCTACTTGTGTGGATAGTTGGCTAGGTCTCAGCCTACTTGTTGATCTTTTGGTAATGCGAGGGCATTTGTGTTAACTGCTTTTGTCTGTGGGGACTGCATGTGTTTGCAGTTGTGTTGCTGTGTTTTTTCAGCTTTTTAGCGACGTCATATCAGTTTAAGGGAAGAATACAAATGGCGGTTACTCCTTCAGAGTTTATTCAGTCATCATCATAGGAGTTGCTTGACAGGTTTACAAAAGAGCAGTCATTTCTAAATGGCCTAAACAGACTTGGACATTGCTTCTACAAAGCATTTTAGTTGGAAGAGCTCAAGAGGCATATGCTGCTTTCACAGTTCAAGATATGACACTGTTAAATGTGCCATTCTCAAAGCCTATGAGATGGTTCCTGAGGCTTATCGGCAACACTTCAGAGGTCTAACTAAATTTGAAAATCAGTCATATACTGAGTTATCTCTGAAGGTAGAGTCAGTAGATGAGCTTAAACAGTTAATTCTCCTTGAAGAGTTTAAAAACTGCCTCATGAAGACATGTGTACTTACCAAAATTAACAAAAAGTTAAAACCCTTGAAAAAGCTGCAGTCAGCCCAGGCAGTCTTCACCCTGCAGTTCTGGGACAAAGCGCTTAACGGTTAGTTGTAGCTCAAATGGAAGAAATTGTTTTTATTGTGTTAAACCGGGTCATTGTATTGCTGACTGTCCAACTCTGAGGAAAAAAACAAAAGCCTAAGCCTGTTACCTTCCTCAAAGCTGTAAAGAGCTTGAAACTGAAAAGTTTTGTGTCAGGAGCCAAAACCAAAGTCCGAAGTTGCCTGTTAATCCTTTTTCCCGATGGATGGTTTTGTTTCACTTGTTTCAGATCCAACAACTAAATGTTCAATTAAAGGATCTTTCATGTGCTTAGTTTATCAATGATGGGGTATTGATGAGGAAATGGATTCCTCCCGAGTTAACCTGTGAGGATGATTGGAGTAGTGTCTATCAGGTGGTTGTGCCAGAGGTTTATCACTCTGACTGTGTGGGTCCACTTCCAGGGACCAAGTCTGGTAATCAGTACCTTTTCACCATTATATGTATGGCAACACATTTCCCAGAGGCTGTTCCTCTTAGGAAGATCAAAGCAATGACAGTTTCTAGGGCTCTTATTAAGTTTTTTTTAACATTGTTTGGTCTTCCATTGCACGTTCAGAAAGGCAAGGGAGCAAACTTCATGTCTAAGGCGTTTTCTCAGTTGCCCCAGCAGCTCTCAATTCAACACTGTACCTCTTCTGCTTATCATCCAGAGTCCGAGGGAGCTCTAGAGAGGTCTATCATCTTTTTCTGCTGATGATGCTGCGTGATTGTGTTGTTGGTGTCATTTATCAGTCAAAATGTCAACTCCATACTGGTGCACGATCGTCAAATGCTACTGGATCTTTGATTTTCTGTCAAAAGTCTG
>JAFBJQ010007604.1:0-66620 GCA_016785345.1 Trinectes maculatus | reverse complement strand
ACTGTGAGGGTGTCTGCCTCCTTGATTGAAGCTGGGAGATGATTCCACATACTATACTATGATGTTTTGATGCATTTTGGACACATTTTTGACGTTTTTGTGAAAAGTCAAAATTTTGACCAAAACTCGACGACATACTATACTATGATGTTTTCACGCATTGTGGACACGTTTTTGACGTTTTTGTGAAAAGTCAAAATTTTGTCCAAAACTCAACGACATACTATACTATGACGTTTTGACATGTTTTGGACACGGTTTTGACGTTTTTGTGAAAGTGAAAAACGTGTCTAAAATGCGACGACATACTATACTATGATGTTTTGATGCATTTTGGACATGTTTTGGACACGTTTTTGACGTTTTTGTGAAAAGTCAAAATTTTGTCCAAAACTCGACGACATACTATACTATGATATTTTGACGCATTGTGGACCCGTTCTTGACGTTTTTGTGAAAAGTCAAAATTTTCTCTAAAACTCGACGACATACTATACTGTGACGTTTTGACATGTTTTGAATGCGTTTTTGACATTTTTGTAAAAAGTCAAAATTTTGTCCCAAACTCAACGACATACTATACTGTGACGTTTTGACATGTTTTGGACGCGTTTTTGACGTTTTTGTGAAAAGTCTAAATTTTGACCAAAACTCGACGACATACTATACTATGACGTTTGACGCAATTTAGACACATTTTTGACGTTTTTGTGAAAAGTCTAAATTTTGACCAAAACTTGACAACATACTATACTCTGATGTTCTGATGCATTTTGGACATGTTTTGGACACGTTTTTGACGTTTTTGTGAAAAGTCAAAATTTTGTCCAAAACTCGACGACATACTATACAATGACGTTTTGAAATGTTTTGGATGAGTTTTTGACGTTTTTGTGAAAAGTCAAAATTTTGAACAAAACTCGATGAAATACTATACTATGATGTTTTGACGCGAGATTTTGCAACGACATACTATACTATGTAGTTTTTCATGATTTTGGACGTTTTCGTGAAAAATGAAAAATTTGTAAGATTTCGAGATGACATAGTATACTATGACGTTTTTTCATGATTTCGGACGTTTTTGTAAAAATTGAAAATTTTGCGAGATTTTGCAACGACATATTATACTATGACATTTTTTTCATGATTTTGGACGTTTTCGTGAAAAATGAAAAAATTGTAAAATTTCTTGACGACATAGAATACTATGAAGTTTTTTCATGATTTCGGACGTTTTCGTAAAAAATGAAAATTTTGCGAGACGTTTTTTTGAAAAATGAAAATTTTGCGATATGTCGTCTTTTCATGATTTCGGCAATTTTCTTGAAAAATAAAAATTTGGCGAGATTTTGCAACGACATACTATACTATGTCGTTTTTTCATGATTTTGGACGTTTTTGTGAAAAATGAAAAATTTGTAAGATTTAGAGATGACATAGAATACTAAAGTTTTTTCATGATTTCGGACGTTTTCGTGAAAAATGAAAATTTTGCGAGATTTCACGACGACATAGTATACTATGACGTTTTTTCATGATTTCGGACGTTTTCGTAAAAATTGAAAATTTTGCGAGATTTTGCGACGACATACTATACTGTGTCGTTTTTCATGATTTTGGACGTTTTCGTGAAAAATTAAAAATTTGTAAGATTTCGAGATGACATAGTATACTATGACGTTTTTTCATAATTTCGGACGTTTTTGTAAAAATTGAAAATTTTGCAAGATTTTGCAACGACATACTATACTATATCGTTTTTTTCAGGATTTTGGACGTTTTCGTGAAAAATGAAAAATTTGTAAAATTTGTAAAATTTCTTGACGACATAGAATACTATGAAGTTTTTTCATGATTTCGGACGTTTTTGTAAAAAATGAAAATTTTGCGAGACGTTTTTTTGAAAAATGAAAATTTTGCGATATGTCGTCTTTTCATGATTTCGGCAATTTTCTTGAAAAATAAAAATTTGACGAGATTTTGCAACGACATACTATACTATGTCGTTTTTTCATGATTTTGGACGTTTTTGTGAAAAATGAAAAATTTGTAAGATTTAGAGATGATATAGAATACTAAAGTTTTTTCATGATTTCGGACGTTTTTGTGAAAAATGAAAATTTTGCGAGATTTTGCAACGACAGTATACTATGTCGTTTTTTCATGATTTCGGACGTTTTCGTGAAAAATGAAAATTTTGCAGAATTTCACGATGACATAGTATACTATGACGTTTTTTCATGATTTCGGACGTTTTCGTAAAAATTGAAAATTTTGTGAAATTTTGCAACAACATACTATACTATGACGTTTTTTCTTGATTTTGGACGTTTTCGTGAAAAATAAAAAATTTGTAAGATTTCTTGACGACAGAATACTATGATGTTTTTTCATGATTTTGGACGTTTTCTTGAAAAATGAAAAATTTGTAAGATTTAGAGATGACATAGAATACTAAAGTTTTTTCATGATTTCGGACGTTTTCGTGAAAAATGAAAATTTTGCGAGATTTCACGCCAACATATTATACTCTGTTGTTTTTTCATGATTTCGGACGTTTTCTTGAAAAAAGAAAATTTTGCAGAATTTTGCTACAGTATAGTATACTATGACGTTTTTACATGATTTCGGACGTTTTCGTGAAAAATGAAAATTTTGCAAGATTTCACGATTTCACATAAAAACTAAAAATTTTGCTGAATTTTGCGACAACATACTGCACCATGGTGTTTTTTCATCATTTAGGACATTTTCGTGAAATATGAAAATTTTGCAGAATTTTGCGACGACGTAGTATACTACGACCTTTCTTCATGATTTCGGATGCTTTCATGAAATTTTGCGACAACAAAGTATACTACGACATTTTTTATCATTTCCGATGTTTTCGTGAAAAATTAAAATTTTGCGAGATTTCACGCCGACATACTATACTATGTTGTCTTTTCATCATTTCGGACGTTTCTTCGTGAAAAATAAAAATTTTGCAGAATTTTGCGACGAGATAGTATACTATGTCGTTTTTTCATGACTTCGGATGTTTTCTTAAAAAAGATTTCACGATTTCTCGATAGCATATTATAGTATGACAATTTTTCATCATTTCGGACGTTTTCGTGAAAAATAAAAATTTTGCAGAATTTTGCGACAACAAACTACACCGTGTCTTTTTTTCATCATTTCGGACATTTTCGTGAAAAATTAAAATTTTGCGGGATTTTGCAACAACATACTACACTTTGACGTTTTTTCATGATTTTGGACCTTTTCTTGAAAAATTAAAATTTTGCGAGATTTCGCGACGACTTACGACTATGTTGTTTTCTTTTTATTATGTTTTTTTTGTCTTTTCTTTAACATGACATGAACCCAAAAGCACGAGGACACAATGTAAAAGTTTAAAGGCTTTATTTAGCACAGAAAAGTCTCTTACCGTGAAGGCAGAGGCATGAACAGGTGTGGTATCAGGCGGGGTAGGGAGCCAGGCAAAGGAGAAGAAGGCAGTCAGGTGCGACATGGAATAAGACAAGCGTTTCAAGATCAAGAGCAAGGATGTAATCAGGTGTGTATGCTGATTATCACCAGGAATCAATGGGGCGAGACATGACTGATGAGGAGCAGACAGGAAGAGAGAAAAAACATTCACCACACATAACAAATTTTCAGTTCTCATTATTGAATTTTACAATAGTATGTTTTTGGTAAGTTAAGAGTAAGTCAAAAATGCTCACACAAATGTCATAGCAATGTAAAAAGTTCATTTTGTATAATAAGATATCAAAAACGATGCATGAACTTAATAGTATAATTAGATGTCAGTTGTCAAAAAACATTATAGTCGAGTAAAATATCAAAAATGTCACAAAAACGTCACTATATAGTAATACAAAAATGTCACAAAAAATTCAGAATTTCTTAAAAAGTCAAAAATGTCACAGAAATACCAGATTATTTTAAAAAGTCAAAAATATCACAAAAATGTTATATTACTTAGATTGCCAAAAGGTCACAAAAACCTAATGTTACCTCAAACATTTGAGTGTCTGAAAAATGTCACATTTTCTTAAAAGAGTAAAAATGTTACAAAAATGTTGTATTTTCTTAAAATGTCAAAATTGTCAAAAAGTCTTATTTTCTTCTAAAATTTCATACTACAGTAAGATGTAAAAAAAGAGAAATGTTTAATTATATTGTTTTTAAAATGTGAAAAATGTGCATAGCAGAGGAAGGAATAAAAATGTTTTACAGATGTCATAGCATAGCAACTAGCAAGTATGTTAAAGGATAATAATAAGGAAATTCTTCTCAGATTATTTAATGTTTGCATATGTTGCTTTTGTTTTTATTTAATAATACATTACATTTTAATTCAGAAACACAGTGTTAATTGTAAACAAATTTAGATTTGAAATAAATAATTTTACCATAACGGCTATGAACGAAAACCTGCTAAATATACTGTATCAGTCATAACTATTGTTTTTTCTTCTTCTCCTCTTTTGATACATATTTGTAAAATATCAATTCAATAAAAATAATATTTTCTGATAACTTTCAATTTTGTGTTGAGGTTTCGTTGTAGTCTTAATGTATACACTGAAAGCTAATACAATTGATTAGAAAAAATGTGATACACATTTGGACATGCAGGTTGAAGGATGAAAAATTGTCACTGTCAAATCTATGACAACTTTTTCTTTCTTAACACAATCACTTTAATGTCATTTTTAAAATTCGTTTATTGGAGCAAGAAAACATTTTTCCAGCAGACACAGGTGGTCGGACGTCCACATGCTGCAGCTGTCATCAGTGTTTGAGCTGCGTCAGGGAACGTCGCTCATTTCCTGCGACGTGCGGCAGCTCCCTTCTTGCTGCTGCAAAGTGCAAGGAGCAAAAACACTGTCAGATTTAAACAATAAAAGTTTAAAAGCCCAAAATTTCAACATAGCATAAAAGAAACCAGTTAAACATAAAAAGGATTTCTGTGCTACAGTGTCTTTCAGTGACTTTCGTCCATGGTTTTCAAGGCAGATAATTATGTTACTAGTTTATGCATTATGACGTGTTTGTGCATTCGAGTGGTATCTTACTGTTTCTGCAGCTCGTCGATGCGGTTTCTGAGAGAGATGACCTGAAAGAAAAGAAAAGAAAAGTCTGATTGAAGCGGACAGATACTTTTCATCCGTGCACAATCAGGACACTGACGTCTCAGTGTGAAGATGCAACATCAGCAACGTTTCAATGAGGTCACTGTCATCTTTACATTTAGATTCATTACAGATTCTATGTCTCTACCTTTAATAAACACACACACACACACACACACACACACACACACACACACACACACACACTCAAAAACATTTTACAAACATACATACACACTCATCTCTGTTGCTGTTACCTCGTATCTCTGTCTCTTGAGCTTCTCATGGTGGTCGTATTTAATTTCTTCCAGGTTGAAGAGGCACGCCCACAGCTCCTTCGCCTTTTCCCTGACAAACACAAACCCAACCCCCCAAAAACCGCATGAACAATTTGATGAAGTATTGATGAAACCATGATAATGAAGTATCACAGGATGGGCTGCTAATGAGGAGGAGGATGCTCTGGTTCCTACAGTTATCAGAGTGCTGCTTGGTACATTCAAGTTCTTATGAGGGGAAAAGTTCTTCAGGGAAATTCAGAATGAGAATTGAGAAGGTCGTGGTTAATGCACCTAAGAGCTGCTTGTCAGCAGCCATCAAACAACATCAGAAGAAGAAAAGCATTAAGGAAAAAATATTTAGCACATGTAAGTGAAGACTAGTTCATTAAATGGTGCCAGTATTTATAACATTTCCCTAAAAGGCTAACTAAAATTCTTAACACAAATTCAAATCTTTCCACCACAGTTTGTAACTGGTAATAGATTTGTCTTCACGTTGTGCATTCAAATTTTAAGTCCGAGTAAAATGATGAGTTGTGTCTGTGTGTGTACTCCCACGCATTACCTCAGGTGGTCCTCACTGAGGTTTTCAAGGCTCAGCGGTTTGCATCTTTCTGCAAGAACCTTCTTCTTCTTTTCTCTTTCAGTCTGCTTCTTGCCTCTCTTCTGGTCAATCTAGAAAAGTCCATCCAGTTAGCACCTTGTGTCTGTTCAAGATTAAAGCAAAACGCTGATGTTCAAAACAAGAACAAGCAGCCCACCTTCTGCAGGTGGCTGCTGTAGCCTGAGCCCATGTTGGTCAGTGCGATCTTCTTCTTGGCATCATCTTCAGCCTTCCTGTGGGCGTCGGCTTCCTCCTTCCTCTGCCGCTCAGCCTGTAAAATCATTTTCAAAATATCAATCATATATGGACATGGTGGCAGGTGAAAACCTGTGTGGTTGTGTTAACTAAAAGGAAATAAAATCCAGAATATGAAATAGCAACATTTATATAACATAGTGCTGCAATAGTGTCAAAGTCTAGAGGTTATCAAAAGCATAATTATTTTTAAATTAGTTTTTATTTTGAGTTAGTCAGAGTTGTCATTTCCCTAAGAAACAGAATATGTTTTTGCATGAGTAGCATGTATGTATTTTGTAAAAAGGGGTCCCAGAATGGACCCCAGAGGTACACCGCAAATGAGAGATGCTTGGTGGAAGTAGAGCATGAACCAGTACAGAGCCAAATCACTGAAGCCACCATAACTTTCTCAGACAGTGCAACAGATGTGACACTTTAAAACAGCAGAGGCCAGTGTGACACAACCTGGTCCTAAATTCCTCGCACACGCCCCCTGTATTGTTTACCATCATAGGCTTTCAATTCCCAAACATAAAAAGTTCATTACTGCTGAAAGAATCAGACACGGCTACAGACTGGAGTGTGAAGCAGATGAGGTTGCGTACCTCCCGTCTGGCCTGACGCTCTTTATCTTTCTCAGCACGAATCCTCTGCTGCTCTGCTCGCTCAGCTCGACGCTTCTCCTAAGGAACGCAGACACCACAGAATGAAAACGCTCCTCTGCGATATGCAGAGATGAAGCAGGACATGTCCCTGACCGCTGCAGCAAAAGATTTTATTTAGGCCGAATCTCACAATTCGTTCTTTGAGAGCAATTAACTCCTCCTCCTCTTTCTTCCTGCACTCAAAGTGAGCGTCAATCAGCGACTGCAGCTCGACCAGGTCTTTGTTCTGACGTTTCTTCTGGATGTCCTGTGAGAAGGAGACAGACAAGACATGAGGTGGCGGGATAATGGTTTCTCATTGTCCACAGTGCATGGGGCAGAGGTGACTGGGTCAAAACGGAGAAGCCTTACTGGTCTGTGATGGTTATTGGAACAATGGACCTCACTACAGTTTGTGTGGACACAACCAAAGACACTGAAAACAATATCACTTTTCCCCGATCAGTAATATCACAAAACCACAAAAACAAACAAACAAACAAACAAAAATTCATCTTACGTCAAAATCCACTTTCTCGCCATCAGGGATCTTCGGAGCAGAGGGTCTGTACAAAGACAGGATAGGCTGATAAGTTTACAGGTGTAAAACCAGATGAAAACAAGATGTTTCAGCCACAGATTGAAGACAATGTACTCACTTGAACCTTGGCTTCTCCTCTGGTTTCAAACCACGAAAACAGCACGAGGGGGGGGAAAAAAAACAAGACATCAGACTGTTAGAGACACAAATGTGGAGGACGGTGTTTTTGAAAGTTGAAGGGGCTGGTGGTTAATGAGGGGAAAATCCCTGTGGACAAGCTGAGTTACATCTGAGGGCTGCAGGTTGTTCCACACCTCCAGTCGACTGTGATGTGAGTCTCTGGTTTTAATCTGAGCAGGAGCTTTAGGATCAGTGGCCTGATGACTGTGGTAAAGCCTGTTACATTCTTCTGTAAATACACAGTAATACTTTACTGAACATCGATGCTCCTACACTGGGAATAGTTTATTGGGATATTATATTATTGGGAATTGGGCAGAGCAATTCATTGGTTGGTCATTATCTTGAGGCTTGGATGAGGCTTTCAGTGTAGTTGATCTATTAATCAGGATTTGTTTTCATCGAGTGTCCAACTCTGCATCGTCTCCAGTAAAGTCAAGGTTGATACACAGGAATGAGGCCACTGAAAACTGAAGTGTTACCTAACGTACTTTATTTCAGTGTTAATTTGTTGTGCATTAGTTTGTAAATCAAACCAATATAATCGGAGACAGGTAAAGTGCTAATCAGGATCAGTGCACTGTGTCATAAATCACCACGTTAACTCTTTACTGGTTTAATTTATTACTATTTACTGGGGGGGAGGGGGGGTCACACTTGGGGCACGTAAGACTTTATGTAATTACTGTTAATTTTTTTTTTTGAGGTATAAACCGGCCAAAGGAGGTTTGTGATTAGGTTTTGATCATTTTTATTTTACCTTAAACAACAGCAACAACAACAATCACACAACATGAGAGGAAAACGCAGGCAAAGCAACAGCGGCTCAGCAGGAAATACAAACTACCATCTTGATCTCCCTCGTCTGGCAGGACGCATTCATGCAAGAGAGAGAAGAAGCAGAGATGAGCGAGGGGGCCAAAACCACGACTCAGCATTTCTGAAGCCACCTCCGTCAGCTGACTCGGGAGCTAAAGTGGTCAATTCAGCTTTTTTGTTCACTCAAACATACAAATGCAGACAGTCTGAATGATTGTTGTGTGACAGGTGTGATGGAGTCGGACAACAGGTCCAATCAGAAGGAGCAGAAGAATTCAACATACCTTCCTCTTCATAGGCCTCTGCATGCAGCAAGCGTCCAAAGCAAGAGCAGAACAGAGATCATTAGTGGTCGGACTGGGCAGCCTGTTCACGTCCTCTTTATACGCTGCACAGCTGATGAAGCACATTTACCAGACTGGGGTGTTTGTGTTCTTATGGTGGAGCAGCAGCAGCAGCGACTGCACAAGTCCCGCGTCATGCACGCCATTAACCCCGCACATTAACCCCGCACATTAACCCCGCATGGACAGGTTCTTCTTTTGGAAACGAAACTAAAATGCAGAGTTTCTGACTGGATGGGTTTGATCGGACCGCCGAGCGATCACAATCACAAATGACAGCAGGCGCACATAAACGCCTGGGACTTCTGCAGTGGCTCCGTCTGTATCTGCTGATGCAGGGTGCAGAGATCGTGACGGACAAATGGTGGAGACGCCACACCACAACACCCCAGTGTAAATGGTTTGGAGCAGTTTGTCAGTCTCACAGTGTACAAACAGAGAAAGACACTGAACATGGACTGAAGGGAGGCGAAGCGAAAGAGCTTTTACATCATCCTTCTCTTTACCCATCATCCTCTCTGCTCAGGCCTTGACGACGGACGTGAGTTTGGGAAACGGTGACGTCGTCACAGACAGAAGGCCGCGGATGATACGGGGCAAAAGGATTCATGTAAAAGCAGATGATTTTCGTCATCTCCCTTTCAACATATGTGTGAACAGCTCATATTCCAAAAACACACATCTGACACTGAGCAGTGATGGAGGGAAGAAGAAGAACTGTGGGGTTTGTTGGAGACGCCTGCGGTAACCAAACGGGTCGAATTGTGTGTAGGTTTTGGGAAATGGGCAGTGACTCTATGCTACGATGCTGCGACAGGAAAAAGAATCAAATGGTTTTTATCCTGTTTATACTTTGACTACCAAACCATGATGGCTGCTATGATCAGATGTCTTCTATGTGTAGGTTCTGAACCTGGATCCTGAGAATGTTCTCTGCAGACTCTTGTATTTCTGTCGTGTTATGAAGAGGAGCTAACTCCAGTGGAACGGGCTAAGGAGAATCTAAAGCAGAACTCTATCCAACTGAAGACATCAAACCCAACGAGACAAATGAGTCCTGAGTCCTTCAAATATTTCACAACCAATCTCCACAAACTGGGACACGGAAATAAGCGTTTTCCATTCCAGGTTCAGAATGAGAGTTTCTGCTCTTTTCCAAAATTCACTCTCAATATAATTCACTACAAAACTGCAGAGGATCATGGAAATGACTTGAATGAGTAAGTGACTAAATATTAGAGGTTCGAGAAAATCTGCCTCATTTACAGCCAAATTTATCTACAAAAAAAAAGACTGTTTATTTTTATTCTGCTACATTGTTTTTTGTAAAAACAAATCTTTACAAAGTTTCTTTAAATAATTATCTATCAATATCTAGCTCATGTCTAATTAAACAAAAATGTAACAAATATCTTTTTAATGTTGCTGAGTGTACAGATTAAGACGCCAAACTGTAAAATGGTTTTTGCAGTGACTGCACAAAAATAACGAGCAAAAACTCAGACCACGCTGAACCCGGTCGTTCAGGACTCAGGTCTCTCTGACTCGTCGGGCAGGATGTCAGTGTGGACAGCTGATGTGGACGCCCCTAATGCAGAGTGCTGCGAGTCCTGCAGGAGAAGGGTTGACAGACTGCCCATGCCACATACCTTCCTCCTGCTGCACCACCTCCTGCGGCTCTGGTTCTGGTTCTCGCTCAGGTTCTGGTTCTGGTTCTGGTTCTGGCTCTGGTTCAGGCTCTACCTCTGGCTCTGCTTCTACCTGGGCCTCCGCCTCAGGAGCTACCTCTACTTCTACTAGCTCCTCCTGGGCTACGGGCACGCAGCATGCACCAAACCGCCGGGGAGGGGGAGGGGTGGTGTCGGAGGAAGGCCGTTAATGAAGACCACAGACATTACAGAGCCATTAGAAACCAAAAGTGAGAGATTACTTTAGTTACACAGAGGATGGGTGATTGAGCGAGGGATAGCGCTGCTGGAGAACGGAGAGAGAGAAGAACACGTGATGATAAGAGAACGTCATTCGACCTTTCACACAGATGCCCTATTGAACTGTGAAGGTGGAAAACGGCCCTGAGCACCGTGTTAGTTAATAAAGAACTATTCCTATTATATTTATTAAAAAGTCAACACACATACCAGACACTGTAACACTATCAAGCAGAAAACTGGAACACAACCACATTTATTATCAAATTAACGAATGTAACTATGTTCATCTTTTTTTAACATTTAAATAAGATGTCACACAAAAGTGTTTCCTGACGTTGTCTACATGTAAACATTCTAATTTTGTCAATAATTAGAAAATCTATTAAATCTGTTTTTATCTGGAGACCATGAAGTGCGCTTCGTTTCCACCTTCACTGTTTAAGATAGGGCCAGTGTGCGAAGGAGGGCGATGACAGCTCCACTGATGAGACATTTACACAGCATCATGTAAACATGTCACATGCAAAGAAAATCGATGCACAGAGCCCAGACGCTCTGGCGCATTTTTTTCTTAACCATGTGATTTAAACATCACTCGGTCTGGAAAAGTCACCATTAAGCTGGAAGTGTTTGACTGATGCCACTTCACATTAGCAGTCAAATAAAAACCCACCGTTCCTAAATTACAAATGTTACAAATTTGTTTTTGTGCAAATATAAGAAAATGCTTCAGCAGTGTCACTGCACCTGCACAAATATTCACCAGGACGTTCTGAAACATTTCACATAGACATTTCTAGTTTAAAATTCAATTATACTGACATTTAATAATGTCAAATATTACTATGCCTGATGCATTTGTAGATCATTCAAAAGACAATGCTGACCTGTTATACCCCAACTGACTATCTGAACCTTTATCAACTATTAGGTCATTCGCATTGAGGAAATCCCGTAAAGATAAAGATATTATATATATATATATATATATATAAGATATTATACATCCCGCGTGTCGAGCTGGCGTCAACATCAAACACTTCCCATTAACGGTGAAACCAGGCAGCTGATAAATTAGTGCAGTGAACAAAGGTCTGAAACGTTGAATTGAAATGACTGATTCAGTCGTGTTTACCTTCCTCTTCTTCAGTTTGGAAAAAAGAGAAAGCGGGACAACAGAAACAAACATGACATAACGTCATTCCATTTAAATACAGTGACGTGTCAAGTTTCCAATGAGACATCCATTATATTTGACATTTTTAGTCAGTGAACCTGAGATATATTTATAAAATGTTTGCATTTCTCTAAATCACCACTGTGTGGTGATTCAACATAACATAACATAACATAATATAATATAATATAATATAATATAATATAATATAATATAATATAATATAATATAATAATGCCTTGCAGTATTTGTGCACTGGATGTATTACCAAAAAGGCCTACTGAGCAAAGACCCAGGGACCTGAGAGGTCGCTGGGGCCCAGGGGCCAAGAGACACAAAAAAAGAGAAACAGAACAACAAGGAGACAGAAATGGACACTAAAGACATTAAAGATACAACAAAACAAGTTTAAATTAAGTATAAAAACATGTGAAAGGACTACAATGAGACAAAGAATTACTACAAAAAGAACTTTACATGCCTTCATGTACTAAACAAACACAAAGACAACTACAAAACAAAGACAGAGAGATGAAAGACGACCATAAGGAGAAACAAATTGTCCACTAAATCCGATCTGTAGGTCCTCTACAGGAGGGGCTCTTAACCTTTTTGACCTCGGGGCCCAACTTTTCAAGCTCAAAGTGGCCCGGGGCCAATTCAAGTATTAATACTGAACGAGGTAGTATTAATGACTCTCAATCTACTGTATTTCAATATAACTAAATCAAACAGGCCAGGACGACCCACACACACATAGCATGATCTGGTCACATTGCAATTTACGGAATGTTGTTTGTAATTGGTACGCAATCTACCAGCACTACTTCCGCCATCTACTGGCCGATACTGAAGCTATACCGAAACTATTCTTTGTTCCACGGCCATTGTGACCCACAGGTGCAAAACAAATTTTGGTTGTTTTTTTTTTGCAGCCCTCTAGGTGGCGCTGGTGGCCCCATGGTTAAGAATCCCTGCCGTAGAGTCCAGTAGCACAAACAGTAACAAACAGAGTCATCACTTACCCTCGAGCTGATCCCTGAAAAACAAAATCAAACAAGACACGCAGTTATAATCAGACATGAAAGGCGCCACGGCCTCGGCTCACACTGGACAGACTCTACGAGTGAGACTCTTACACTTCCTCAGTGTCGGACATGGTGACAGCAGTCTTCACACCTGAGGACAGACAAAGACAAAGGAGCACATGAGTTCACAGGGTCCGAAATAGAAGCGGGGTGACGGAGATGGAAAGGTTACGAGTTGGATCCCCTCAGAGACATTTGTGTCCTGCAGCAGAGATACCAAACTCCTCTGGTTACACTTTGTCTTTTTTATGAAACTGGACACTAAAGAAAGAACCTTGTTTTCCTGCCAGGAGTCAGATGAGTGCATTGATATCACTTATCTAACTCTGTACTGTAAATACGACACTTTATTCTTTATTCACCCACACTGTGCTGTAAACATGAAGGCAAAAAAAAGATGAGTACTAATATGACTGTAATATTTTTACCGATAAGATAAGATACGATTCGAAGGATGTTGAACTTTGACACTTCAAAAAGAACAAGAAACCAAACTCTGGTTTTAAGATGTAATAACACGACACCAAGCTGAGGATCCAACATCACTGTCACTCAAGTGGAAAGGAGCCTGGATCTACTCTGTTGGACCCATTGGACCCAAGGATGGATGGATGGATGGATGGATGGATGGATGGATGGATGGATGGATGGATGGATAGATAGATAGATAGATAGATAGATAGATAGATAGATAGATAGATAGATAGATAGATAGATAGATAGATAGATAGTATAGTGAAGGTCCAAAGGCATCTGGATGACTCCTTTATATATAAGGTGACTCCTTCACTTCACTTTTTACATGTATATGTATATGTGTGTGTGTGTGTATATATTTATATATATATATATGTATATGTATAAAGTGCCTTTGGATGACTCCTTCACACTTGCTGGTGGGCACAGCTGCAGGGGACTTGGGGGATTAGTTCTGGATCATATTTCAGCCCATCAGCTGAGGAACGATGTCCAAATAGCTGCTTTAATCCCTCAGCTCGCTCCAGCAGGAGGATCCTCTGCACGCCGGCAGCCAATCAGCATCCGTCTCCTCCAAACGAGCGCTGTGATCGACCTACGGCCGACAGCCGTCTCACCTCTGTGCGTCCGGCCGACGCTCAGGACATGCCGACACTTCAGCACTCAGTATATTTAGTGGACGGTCACTTCATGTCTTGTTCTTCAATATGAGAACGCCGGATGCTGAGAAGTGTTTCTGAGTCGTTCTGAAACCAACACTCTGTGCTGGAACTTTAAGAGCGATCAGACAGGTGACGCCACCGAATAAGAAAATCACATCCTCGGCCAATGGAGAGCAGATTTCACCTGAGACCAGCACAGATTCAAGGGGCGATTATGTCGAAGTGGATAAAGGATGTGTCGCTTGTTTTGTCAACGCAAACAGACATTGAACCTGTGAACCTCTGGAACGTTTACAGGTCAACACGCTGACAAGAGAACAACAGGTCTACACATGTAAACAAATAAATAAATCAATAAATAAATACAACTTCATTATCACTGCGAAGGAGACACTGAAGCTAAACCTGAACCAGATTCGTTTAAAAAAAAAGGTAAAATAAATATGAATTAAAAAAAAGATCATGGTCAGTTTGGATGTTTAAAGAATCAGGAAATCCTGATGGTCATTTTTCACTGACATGATCATCACACATTAACAGTGACGTCATCGACACACATTGTTCCCTAATTATGTTCATAATAATAATAATAATACATCAGTAACATATTATTGATCATAGTGATAAGTTCTTCAGATGACAGTTTACATAAAATGACAACCTCGTCTTTTCTCTATTCAGCCATTTACAGACATTAATTTAACTCATAGGTTTTACTTTGTCTGTTCAACAAATGACCTTCCCCCTTAAAAAGTGTTGCAACAACAAAATCTTTTAAATTTGACAACTATCAATATAATAAGCTAAAAAAAAAAAAAAACCCCGCTGTGCTCATCAGTCTGGGCAAAACTGGAAACTGGAGTCCAGCTGCTGAGCCGGAGCTCGCGTGAACCATCTCCAACATAAACTACACACGTCTGACATGTGGTGCAACATATGTCTGTTTTACACGTCTGTGCTGAGGTTACATCCTGCAGAGTGGACGACAGACCACGATCTGTCAAACGCCACCTGACGCTCTCTTCTCCTGCTGCACACAAACGCAACAATCAAACTCAAATCCTGCGGCTGCGCGTGTCATTGTCCCCATGTGGAGAGGAACTGAGAACAGTGGTGTTGGTGGTGGTGTTGGTGTTGGTGCCTGTATTGTTGGTGGTGGTGGTGTTGTTGTTGGTGTCTGTATTGTTGGTGGTGGTGGTGTTGGTGGTGTTGGTGTCTGTATTGTTGGTGGTGGTGGTGTTGGTGGTGTTGGTGTCTGTATTGTTGGTGGTGGCGGTGTTGGTGGAGGGGCGATGTCGGCTGGAGTCTTACCTCAGAGGAGAAGAGAAGTTCCTCCGCCGATGAAAACGAAGTCTGTAAGAACCTGCAGCCTCCGCTCACAGAATAAGTCCCTGTGTTATAGTGATACTTGAGCTCATCAGGCCCTTATTGGCTGTGGGATGACAGCGAGGTGTGTGTGTGTGTGTGTGTGTGTTGTGTATATGTCGATGTGTGGAAAGGTTGTTTGGTGTGGGGGGGGGGGGGGGGGGGGGGGGGGGGGGGGGGGGGGGGGGGGTGTTAGCAGTGACCCTAGAGAAGGAGATGGATGGAATACTGTGGCTGGAAGAGGAGGGCTCAGGTTTTGGAAAGAAGCAGCTGAGAAGCTTCTGTTTCTATATTTACAGTGATAGAAGGCTGAGTGATAGAAGGGGGGGGGGGGGGGGGGGGGGGGGTGTACACATCAGCTTGGCATCCAGACAATGGTGGGAAGTGTGTGTGTGTGTGTGTGCGTGTGTGTGTGTGTGTGTGTGTGTGTGTGATAAATATAGAATAGAACTGTACCAAGTCATTGTGATTGTATGTTGCAGTAAAACACATCGTGAAAACCAATTATAATCATCTCATGCTTATTTGAAGTTGCTGCTTCATACTAAACAAAAAATAAATAAATAAATAAAAATAAAAATAAAAATAAAAATAAAAATAAAATCTAGGGAATATTTATCAAAGTGTTGGAGCTTGATAAACATTTTCTTTCAAATGAAAGTTTAACTTACACTCAAACTGGATTAAACCAAAGTGCTTTTGATGCATGGACCTAATCAAAAGACCTGTACTTTCAAAGACACACACACACACACACACAAAAGATCCAAGAAGAAATAAACTTTCGTCATCTTAAACGTGAACATCTTATCGTTCTTCACTGTGATTCCCACTGACTTAATGGAGGCAGGGTTCGTGACCTATACTTCATCCAGCCACTAGGAGGGGTGAAGATGTTCTGGCTTCTTCACCTTCACCTGTCAGTCTCAGAGTCACACACTCACACTGACAGCACATTAAAGCTGTAGTGATACCGAGTGTGTAACGTAAACAACAGTTCACTGAATGCTGCTGGGTCACATGGAGCACAGACCTGTGGAGGTGTCTGTCTCCTGTCAGGTGGAGGTGCCTGTCTCATGTCAGGTGGCGGTGCCTGTCTCCTGTCAGGTGGAGGTGCCTGTCTCCTGTCAGGTGGAGGTGCCTGTCTCCTGTCAGGTGGAGGTGGCTGCAGACGGCCTGTAGGGGCTGAGCCTCAGCCATCTCAGGTGGCCTGGAAACCCCCAGCTGCCCCTGCAACACACACTGAAGGCACCAGTGTTATTTTTGGAGCGGCCCCGGTGGCTGTGGCTCGCTCCCTAAGGCTCCAGCTCACTTCCAGATGAGACGGCCCTGTGTCACTCTGAGCCGGGATTAACAGGCAGAGACCGACAGCCGCTCGCTGAAGGTAAACCAGTCAAACTCAGAGTGTGTCCACAGACGAGCCGGGTCTGCTGCTGCTGCTGCTGCGGCGGCGTCTTCCCGACACGTCCGTCAGGCGCACGTGCACGATCTGAAATCTTAAACGCATGATGCATATCAGACACACGAGTGCGAGGAAGGGCTTGCGATGCAGTGTTGCCGTGCTGTAAACGTGTCTGCACGGTGTGGTGACGTGGTGCATGAATCAGGGATTAACGCTCACCCCACACATCAGGATCCAGACTCATCCAAACTTTTTTTTCCTTTTTTTAAAGAATTGCATGTTTGGAGATGAATGAGTCGCCTCCTTCGCACAGTAAACACTGACCAGCAACACACACACACCTGTTTCAACTTTACTTTCCGTAAGCGTTGACCCCGTTGACCTCGACGCGCCCTGATAATAAGCGAAGAGCTCGGCCTGTGTGTTTTTAACCGAGTTCCTTAAAGGCAGCTTGATTGAGGTCACGGCACCGTTTCATCGCAAAGCTAATCTTATACTTTCCTCTTTTGAGCTGCTCCGGTGGAAACCTCCCAGACCCCCGAGCCCACAGCCTTAAAAGGGGACATCTCATGTGTCCGCTGGCCTTCTTCACTCTGACAACAGGGATTCATGTCAGAACCGGAGAAACGGAGAAATCGCACTCTGTGCGTTTTAACACACAGGAGCCGGATCGGGTCAGACGTGTGGGAAACAGCGCAGCGCCACGATCCGGCTTCTTTTCAGACCAAAACAGCGTGAACATGGCCTGAATTAAAGTTCAATGAATTAAAGTTCAAGACGGTCATGGGTGGGAAAGACGAGGCCGGAGCGGCTCGGAGAGGATTTGGGTCTGGGATTTGATTTCCTGCCGGCTGAGTGCAGGACGGCGGGCAGCAGGTGCTCGGTGTCAGCACGTTTGCTCTTATTTCCCTCGGTCTAAAATTAGACTTTTCTAGTGTCGCACAAAGTCACTTCAACATGCAGCCAGACGAGAAACCACTCAGGTCCTGCTGCTGCTCCAGACGACCCGGTAAAATGTTGCCTACGTATTTACTAGAGATGTCTGGGTATTATCGGCCGATACTGGCATTAAAATCTAATATCGGAAATGATCAGTATCGTTTTTTACTTTTTTAATGACGCAACGTTTACACAACATGCACAGTATACATCAAACAATTCAGCTACTTCTCCCCTAACTCAAAATGTCAAAATATGAGAGATGTGTAGTTTTTGTTTTAGTCCCACATATATCGGTATCTGTTGATATCGGTATCGGAAATTAATTAAATATCGGTATACAGCATATCAGTTAAAAAGCCAATATCTAACATCATTAGTACATACCACAGATATAATAAACAATGACATATTGTTTGTTTTATTTTTAAAATCAGCATGTTATAGGTCCTTTCAATTAATTATGTCTGTGACCTTTGACCTCCTTATTGTGTCCTCTGATTGTGTTGTTTTGATCTAATTCTTGCTGCGCACGATTTAACGTGCTAAATGTGAACAGTCCCCGCGCGGCCCTCGCCGCACCCCCGTACGTGACATTCACCTTCCGTTACTGTTATGTTATTCCAACGCCGAGGTCGCTTTTAAATGTGACATTCTCCTCCAGAGACTATTTTCAAGAGTAGTTTGTCATCACGTTGAAGTAGCCTTGCCACACGCCACGGCTTTACATGCCTTTCTATTTCCAATAGTGACGTTTGTGTCGTCGGGAACCGATTCTGAGTTTTGAAAGCTTCTGACGAGCCTGTTGTGAGACGAGACAGACGACTTGTCGGGTTAAATCAGTGCAGCTGATCCACAGCTGAACAAACGACACGGTCGAGCACAGTTAAGCAAACTGCCTATGATCTAAATACTGACGAGCCAAACACAGAGAATCTTTTCATTGACTTTATTTCATTGTAAACAATGATCTCTTCCTCCTGAAGTTAGCTTGAGATATTTGTTCACAGGATAAATGAAAATGTCCGGTAAAAACAGAAGATTTTCTCACTTTTTGCGTCACTTCCTTTTTGCGAAATGATAAACAGAGTTTTCAAAGTGAAGTGACAGCGGCTAACGTTTGTGCAGTATGGAAGTTTTGGGGTTTTTTTTCCAAATGTCCAACGTATGTTTCACAAATCCTCATCGAACTCTGCAGCTGTAAAGGAAGAGAATAACATTATATTAGCGTCACATATGAACTCATATTAACTGTCACAGTGAATACTGGCCAACTGCTGAGGTATTAGATCTCCAGCATTTCCAGCTGCTCAGTGATGGAGAACATCTCAGAAGCCAAAAAACACTGGTCATCACCTTTAACGAGGTGTAACTGCTTCATGAGACATTTTGTTGGAACTTGGCTCAGGTTGGGTTTTGGGGCGTGGGGGTGTTAGATGTTCCTTCACAGAAGAAGCCAAATGACATGTGTGATCATTGTCAGGTGTGGTCGTGGTTAAATTGTGACTGTGTGGCGGCTGCAACAGGTGTGTATTTGTTGTGTGTCAGAGCAGCCATCTGCATGTTTCATGGACATAAATTAAATTATTGTATTAAGGTAAACAAAGGTCTTTCAGGTCTTTCAGGTGTCCTAATAATTTTGGCCACCACTGTGGATGTACGTGAGCAGATGCAGTATTTGGCCAGATAATATAAGTGGACTGAGATGTGTGATTTGTCTTTCAGGAGCCGGACATGTTGATGGAAGTCAGCTACAGTAACGGGCTGGAGCCCGACCTTTCGCAGCAGTTTCCTCCTCCCTTACTGCCAAAACCTGGAAAAGACAACGCCAGGCTTCAGAAACTCAAGAAGAAGCGAGCTAAGAAGAAAGGCAGTCTCTCTCAGACGCCCGTCCCCTTTCGCTCCTGTTTGTCCCCGGTCAACGAGGCGAGCACGGACCTGGAGCACAGTGACCAGTCCAGCCCACCAAGGTCACCGGACTCAGTCTACGTCGCGGACTTGTCACCCTCCGACTTTCCCATTAGCTCCCTTTATGATCAAAATGCCCCTGCATTTCCTCCGATCAACCACTACACCCAAACTGTCAGCGTCCCCCCTCAGTCCCACTCTGCTCAGATCAGGGCCCCCCATGAACAAGTGGCTCCACTGTATGAATGTTCTTCTTTCATATTTGATGAAGTGATGCCACCTTCAGCTTCACCGCCTCCATCACCTGCTTTCAATTTCCAAATGACACCAAACTCCCATGGGTCAGTTACAGCAGTGGCCCCAGTCACTGTGTTGCAGTCCAGTTCGAAAATATCAACTCACAGCGTGACTCTATCTCCAGCCACCCCTAACTGTGTCCCTGGTCCTGCTTCTTCTCATGTTGCAGAGCTACCTCCTGTTCCTGTGCTGCTATCACTTTCAAACGCACAGATGCAACCGTTTGTTCCCAGCGCCATTTTAAAGGACAGCCCTCAAAACCAGATGTCGTCTTGCATCGCCAGATCAACCGTTAATGGAAAATTACTTTCCATCCAGGTGCCCTCTGAAATGACTGCTTCAAAAATATCACTTGTTGAAGCAGTGAAAGAGTCAAAACCAGACACCCCACACACCAGGATTTATACATCAAAGGCAACATTTTATGAGATCTCTAGACCTCCCTCCATCCAGGACCTCACAGTACTAAGCCCAACCTACCAGGGAGCATCATTACCGGCCATTTCCAGGGACAAAATAGCTGTGTCAGTGGCGAAAACTGATCAAAAACCACCTGTATCCAGGAACCAGAGTGGGAGGCCTAAGACCCCTTCATGCAGACCGGCTCAACTATACACACCCATCCTTGAAATATCCAAACCTAACCCGCTTTTGTTCGCAGCAAGCCCGACCTTCAACTGCTCCCAAGATGTACAGGCTCTTACCTGTACATCATCTAGTAATGATTATCCTCTACGGAAATTAGCTAAAGCCCCCTCTACCACACAAGAAGTAAAGCAAACTGATTTCATCAAACAAACCAACAATTACAAAGAGATAGAGGTTCAACATACTCGAAGGAGTACAATAAATTTAAGTGTTATTAATACCGAGCTGTACCACAAAGGAAAAGTTACATCGTGTATCACTGAAGTTGAATCTGCTGGGTACAAATCAACCCCGATGGAGCCTGTCACCCCAAAACAAAAACCCGAACACGTTGCAGGTGGTGAAGTTTCATCTTTGCCAAAGGTTCCATCATTTCTGTCAGTACCAAACAATTCCAATGTGAAACCTGTACCAGTGATCTCAACGCAGGCACCAACAAATCCAAACCCCCATTCATCCACTAATCGCCCCCCTGTGTTCGACGCACGCAAGTCTTTGACATCACTATTGGGGTGTCAAATGTCGTTAGCAACCTCAAAGCCGAAATCAAGATCAACATATTATGGGCTTACTCCAGCCGAGTATGTTGCTTATGGTGGGATTAAGACGCTGGCATCAAGTCCTACGCCCTGCAAGGATAATGAAAGCACTAACAAAGCACAGTCAGAGGCAGATGTAGACGAATCACACATCTCCAAGTCTGATGCAACTAAACAACTCAATCGACATGAAGATCTCACCTCATCAGTGGAAGTCTCAGCTGCAAAAAGTTTACAACCCATGCTGAGGGATTTACAACATCCAGGTGAAATGTTGGTCACGCATAGCAAAGCTGTGTCTGAGGAAGGTCGTTCTGAAACTCAAAAGATTGGAATACAATCACTTAAAACGTCAAGCGAGGAAACAATAAAACCAGCGTTTCCTCTTGGCTTGGCACAGAAAGCAATGCAACAATCCACAAGTGACCTATCCACAACAAAAGCCTCGTACTCAGAGGCTTCGATACCGGTACCTAAAGCAGGTGAGGCACAAGCACAAAGTACGGCACTATTTTCTACAGATAAAGCACCATGTATAACTCCATGCCTGGCTGATAGCAGTGGTCTGTTGAGCTCTCTCTCACCCTTCAGAAACAATTTAAAAACAGACATGCAGCAGAGTGCAAAAAGAAAAAATGTCCCAGAGAATCTTGAGAAAACACCTAACACAAATGAAACATCAAAAGAAAAATACACAAACGCAAAACAACAGTCTGGAGTGACACAGAATCCCCTGATCAGTTTTAACCAAAATGTTGGTGGAGTCAGTCCATCAGCAGCAAGCAACAACAAAGTCTCACTCACTGCCAATCCTGACCATAAAAGCCGTGTTATTCAAACTTCTGCTAAAGAATTAGAGCCGAATTTTGCAGGGAGTACCACCATCAATGGTGCCACCATCATAGAACCACCACTGAAACTGACTCCAGAAACTCTGCCGCTCAGGGAATTGGCTACTGAAGTTAATCAGAAAATCAACGCAAGCAATGAGGTTAATTTATCCAAGAAAAACATAGGGAACACAGAATGTATACTTGACAAAATAAGCACAGAGACACACTGGTCAAATAAACTCTCTGACATGCCAGCTGCTACTAACACAAAATCCATGTTGCCACATGAACCTGTCACAGCGTCAGTATGTTCTGCACAGTCGAGTATCTGCACACTGGCTTCAGGCGAAAAACGCAACAAACTCATGCAGCAGCTCTGTGCAGATGTCGGTGTCATAAAAACATCTCCTACACCATTGCCTCTAAATACTCCACCACTGACTGCAACCAGGCTGCCAAATCTTTCTGACATCGAACCTCCTTTTGAGACAAAGTCATTGAATGTGGCAACAAAAGAGACACAAAAACCAAACAAAATGACCAATAATCCAATTGTTAACATACAGAGTAGTAAAGGATCCGGTGTCCAGGATAAAGTTGATGAAGGATCGGATTTCTATGCTAACTCGGGCAAAAATACAGCAGAGATTACAAAAGCCAGTGAAACCACTCGTAATATCCCTGCTCAAAATGCAAAACCGTCTCGTCAAGCACATATAGAAGCCACACTTTCCACTCATATTCATAGTGACACAAACACCGTTAGTAGTTCAACAATAGACACTGAATCTAATGTTAATGTTCCTCATAGCAAACCTGCAGAAACTACACAGTCAACCATTTCCATTCTGGCCAAAAACGATCACAGTTCTTCTGCTATTGAAACCCGAATAACTGAAAAGCCTCAAACAGAAACTACTCTACCAATCACCAGAGATCCAGCAATGAGCTACAAACCAACACATGTTAATGGGCAGGTCAGTAAACCAACAGTCCCACTGAGCCCACACCTGAAGCATGTCCCACAAAAGAGCCCTCAGCTGAGATCAGAGAGACCTGATAATCTGTCGGCAGCAAAACTACCCACTGATGCACAACCTCTCTCTGGTTCTGTTGCCCAAACAATGGTTTACTCAAAAACAAAAGCAGATGGTAAACAGACTATAAACCTACTGACAGAGCAAAAACCATCTGTGCTATCTGCACCTCCAACTATAACTAAAACTGCTTTGAATGAAAAGTCACCGTTTATCCAGCCGGTTAATATGACATCAGCAAGTCCCACCACAAAAACTAAACACCCTCTAATATCTGAGTCAACAACCTCCATTTCCAATGGGTTTGTTTCAGGTAACACATCGAATGTCAGTGTAGAAGAGCAGAGCTTTACAATGCCATGTCATAAAATGCTGTTTGAAGATCATATTAAATCGTCTGCAGATATAATGAGCTCTCGGACTGGAGTGAAACAGGTTCTTCAATCTGTCACAGAAGCAAAGAAATCTATAGAAGTTAACTCTCTTAATACACAAACCCCCTCACATCCTGCTTTAAGTACCAATGCAGCTACAAATATTAAGCCCGTTTGTAAAGTCCCACTTAGCCCCCCACCAATAACTAGACCTTGGGCTGCAACAAGAGCTTCCCCTTTACTTATGCCAAGAGCGCGTAGTGCACCTATACAGCCATGCAGTCCAACCACAGTCCAAGGCTCTCAAACTCCTGTTTCTTTAACCAATACTACAGAAGCAAGACCCTTGTCAGTCACTACCAGAGAACAGAGGAACCTTCCAATTTTACCTCTACAAAATAATACACCAATAAACACAGTTCAGTCTTCTGTTAAGCCATTTACAGAGAATGTCCCACAACCAGAAATAAAACCACTACAGGAAGTTTCAGTCCCTGAGGTGAAAATACATTCCGAAACACAACTGGTAAAACAAAACATTGCATCCGATGTCAGTAAGAAAGCCGAACTTTCCTCACTGAAACCTGAAACTAGTTCTCCCAATCACACTACTGACCATGTTTTACCCAGTAAACCTAGTCGCAGAGCAAAACTTCCAACTAAGCAGGTAGAACCAAGACCTTCCTCTGCCACTGCAGAAAAGAAACCTCCAGTAGTAAAACCTGACTCGTCAAAGTCTCCCCCTGATTTGGTCCCACTTAGCTCAACCAACAATAACGTTCAGTGTTCACCAGAGCCACCAGTACAAAATATTTCCCTTGTAAAGCCATCAACAGACACTGACATGAAACCACCCATAGTTAAAGCTTCTGTGATTGACTCTGCCACTCCTGCCTCTCTGCCTCAGGCCTCAATCTCAGTCAAAGCTCCATCTCCAAACAGAGGAACATCACCGTCATCTCAGCAAAAAGTTGGACTCAAAGACAAGGACGTTCCAAACGCCCAAGCTACGCCTGCACCAACGAAAGCTCCTACAGCCAAACCCTCCATGAAGTCAGTGATATCAACTGCATCTTCAACTGCTGACAAGAAGGTTGCTACAGCAGCGACATCCCCTTCGTCTGCTGAGCCGAAAGCAGCCCAAAAGCCAAAAGGCCTCAAGGGGAAGCTCAGCGGATGGACGCGGCTTAAGAAACACATGGTTGTTGAGCCAGAGGAACCTATGTTTCCGGAACCAGAGGACAAATCACAAGTCGATGACAGTGGCAGCAACGAGAAAACAGATCAAGGAGGTGGTGAAACGTCATCAACGAACCAATGTGCCCAGCAAGATATGGTTGAGGATAAAGAACCGCCAAGGGCACTGAAGATGTGGGATGCTCTCCTCTTTCAGATGTTCTCAACCAAAGACCGAATCATGAAACAAATAAACAACAAGAAGGCAGATTCGGACAAGAAAAAGGCCTCTAAAGACAGTCCGGCAGAGGTTCCCTCTTTTGTCAATCGTCTGCCGATTCTACTCTACAGCCCCCGTTTTGATGCCAGGAAGCTTAAAGAGGCAGCGGAGAAGCCGCTCACTAAAATAGCAGCTATGTTTGAAAAGGGTCTGATAAAACGCAAAACTCAAGAGGAGGAGCACAAGGACTTCAACAGGACGGCCAGAGGATTTGGTTCAAGTAAAACCACTGATAATTAATGTGAAATGACGAAAAAATATAAGTTATCTCTTTCTCTGGTCATTCATGATGAGATAACAGGATGAAGGTAGACATCATTTATGGCTCAATTAACTTTGCTTAATGCTGCAGCAGGATCCTTTCCATTGGTCAACTTTGAAACCAACAATTTGGACTAAAATCTGAACGTAATCTGAAGCTCGTGTAGAATCTTTGCAATCTGCTAATTGGTTGTGGACACTGAGGATGTGTAAGTTAGTGTAAAAGTACTTGTAAAGCTTTTAGAGGTAAAAGATATGACAAGATATGTTTTTGAGCTGATGGTGGCCTCAGCAGATGATGGAGTGTTGAATGCATGAGCTGTACTGATACTTTGTTAGATACAATACCGTTTCATTTGTCAGCTCTATTTTTTGTTTTCTATTTTTTTTCTAAACAAAGTGGGGCTTTTGGTGCACACCACTAGTAGGCAGCATTTCATCACTGTAATAAATGGGGCTCTTACATTCCTGGAGCAACAGAGCAGATGGGTTTTTGTTAAAGACAGAAGATGAAAGGAAGATGAATGATGTAGGATTGTGGTGGAACATGGCTTCTCCAGGCTATGGACAATATGACTGAGGTGGGATGTAGAAGTGAATAACGACGACGATGATGATGATGATGATGATGATGATGACAGTAGGAGAGGGCGGTGATCTTTTACGTTTACAGTAGCAGGTATTAGCATGTTGTTATAGAAATTCTTTTGACCCTTTTGTCTCTGTATTGGACATCAAGGTGTTTTGTTTTCCACAAGATGAACATCACAGTGTGGAAATTCTTTTCGGCGACGGGGAACTTCTCCCCAACAAACTCACTATGGCCCCATTTATCACACCGCTGCTCCGGCTGTGATATTTTTTTGTTTACTGTGTGATTTCTTCAATGTGATTTAAACGTTCATAAAGTTGAATGTGAAATTGTTCCGTCTATGTGTCCTTATTATTTCACTGCGTCACAGGGATTTAACTGACACTGAAAATACTGCACAGAGAGACTCAGCACAACCTCGTTACAAGATTATGATCAAATGTAACATTTGTAAATATTTCAGAGTAGCATTTAAAGATATTTATGTAGCTACAGTGAAACCTCGACTTACGAATGCCTATACTTGCGAACTTTTCGAGATACGAACCGGAGATTCAAGATTTTTTTGCTTCCTCTTACGAACCAAATTTGACTTCCGAACCCGAGCACGGAAAAATTACAAAAAATTCCCCGGCCGCCGCCATTACGTGAGACCCGTGAGCGAGTCTCAGAGCGTGTCAGGTGACTGAGACTGTGTCCGAAATCGCTCCCTAACCCCTATATAGTCCACTACATTCATTTCCCTATGTGGGGAGGAGGGAATAGGGATCGAAAAAAATCGCTTCGATTTACGAACATTTCAACCTACGAACCCGATCACGGAACAAATTAAGTTCGTAAGTCGAGGTTCCACTGTATTTGATTACAAATACAAAACCATTAATATCCCATTAAGAACAGTGTTTGGGGACGTTATTACCTGACGGACACGTCACATATTCACTGCTGCTGTTGTCAACAGGGACTTTCTCGTACTTGCCGTGACCTGTCACCACAAACTTGTACTTCTGACCCGGGGACGCCTCCTGGAATTCAGTCGAAACAGTATTATTATAAAGCAGTATTATCAACAGTAAATACTGTACAGTAGAAATCAGCGATTCACCAGAGTTTAATATTCGTCCTCACCTTTCCTTCTCTTCCAGGAGACACTGTGTCACTAAAACTCCCCCAGAGATTTTTCTTGTTGAAAGCTCTACCAGGTTTTATTTCCTGCAAATACACACAAATGATCTGTGAGATGCAGCTTCTGTCACAAGGGGGCAGACTTGCGCTGACTGAGAGCAGATACGATTTGCTTTATACCACAAAGTATAAATCAAATCAAACAAGAACGAACCAAGAAATCTTTATATCTGTAAAACATATATTTATTCATATAGTGTTTTTTTTGTTGATATGATACAGACTGTACTGTGCTTTTGTATTTTTCCACTTTTCACACGCGTGCCTGTTTGTATATGTATAAGTCAATTCTACATTGTAAAGAAAGAAAGAAAGAAAGAACAAACCAAAAACAAAAATCCAAATAAGCATAAAGAGAGAAAAACACACTGAAAGAAAAACAAAGAAAATAAAAATAATAGACAGAAAGTAAAAGAAAAGAATTTTCATGTGTTGTGCATCCAGGAAAAAACATTATAGCAAACGCACAACAATAAGGGAAATAAAACACAACTCAAACGACGAGGTGTTTTCTGTGGTACGTTCAGGTACAATTCAGGTAAAATTCCTACTCACTGCAGGTTTGGAGGGCGACGTGCACCTGCTCCCATCATCACCTCCTCGCACCCACTGACTGATGAGGTCAGCAACGCCCACTCTCACAGACGCCGCGTCTGCATCCTGCAGGGACGACATCAAGGAAACAACATGTTGTTGTTGTGGCGCAATGCATTTAAGTGCTCGGATGAAAAATAGAAAATAAACTGCATGAAGACAAAAAAAAAACACATCAGCAGACATCAGGTAATTAACCTTAGACGCCGTGACTGAGGCGGAGCTTTGGTTCCAGGCGTCTCTGGCCTCAAACAGGTTCTTCTTGGAGGCGACGGGTTCGGTGGTGCTGGTCAGGTCTGTCAGGACCGGACCTCCAGAGCGGCCCTCCTTTGAGGACAGCTGAGAAAAATGACACGAGCTTCAGCGGGTTCAGATGTGAACATCACGACGCTGTGATGATAACGACACATAGTTCAGGATCATCTGCAGGCAAACTGAGCCTGTGCTCCTCCACTGTGACTCCACTAGACATAAAGTTCTGATGAGGGTGTGTGTGTGTGTGTGTGTGTGTGTGTGTGTGTGTGTGTGTGTGTGTATTGTGGTTTTACCTCGAGGGCGTGTGTGTACTGCTCCAGCTTCTTGTCAATCTTGGAAACAGGAGCAGGGGGCAGTGTTTTCTTGATGCTGCTGGTGCTGGAGAGGAAGTTGGTAGATGTTCAGGTGTTTACATCATATTCTTCACAGAGGTTTTTTTTTCAGGTCTGTTTAATAGGAATCAGATGTTTGTGCGACGTTCTCTGGACTTTTATTTGTTATGCATGGGAACATCTCCAGAGCTGCAGCCGCTGGTTGAGTCCAACTCAGATCTGGTTTGTTGTAACCTTCATTATTGCATTATCACACTGCTCAGATATGCTTTTAAACCCCCGTCACTGCGCGCACACACACACACACACACACACACACACGCACAGACACACACTCACCTTCTCCTCAGAGACTCAGTTCTCTCCATGATCTGAGGAGACAACCCAGATAATCGAAGGTTAAAAAAAAAAGTCACAGCAAATTAAAAATTTTTAGTTGAATAGCTATTTTAAGCTTCAGCTTGCTGCTGACCTTTGACCCGCACCCTTGCGTACAGTCTCACTCACCGTGCATTTGCTGTCCGTGGAGACTCTGCTGTTGATTTCCTCCTGTAACGAGACGGTGTGGCGAGTGACTGGTAACGAGCCGCAGGTAAAAGGGGTTCGTGTGCTGTGCTGCTGTGATACTTACTGGGTAGAACTGGATGAGCAGTTTCTGGTGGCGCGTCGGCGAGCATGAAACAGAGAGACGGCAGATATGAAGTGACGATTAGCAAACATCCGCCACTGATGCTTCCTGATTCTCTCGGAACCAAACCGTGAACTCTGATGTATCTAGTTCCTGGACTGACTTGGTTAGTGGTTATTAATTAGTTAATTAGTGAAAGGTGATGGAACGAGTGGAACATTAGAAGTGCGGTCTCGTTTTGGGAGATACCTTGAATGTGGGGCTCATGGGGCCGTAGCAGGTTATCGGCTCCTCGCTCTCGCTGCTGCTGCTGCAGAGAGACGCTGCAGGTCGACGGATCATCTCCTCACCCCTGTCTCCCGCTGACCTCTGACATCAAACCAACAGGACAACAATACATCACTGTCATGCACATATTCTCCCAATACACTCCATTAAATCCTGCTGTCATCCTGGGCTTTCTGGAGATACGGAGTCATGTGACAGGCCGGAATGCTGGGAACTCCAATAAATAACAAAAAAGAAACAGATAATAAAAATAATAATTAAAAAAATACATTTGACCCCAAGGAGATGGGAAATTAGAAAGAAAAATAAATTTGATAACATGAATCTTACTTGGGTCCCAGGAGGATACACAACCTGTGTCCAGTGCAATATTCTATATTACACATTACACACTGGTTTCACATTATTCCACTGACCCACTGGAACTGAAGCAGCAAAAAAAAAAACAAAACAAAAAAACGCTCGAAAAGTGAAAGACTGCAAATGAATAAGAAATGGAGAGAAAGACGTCAAGTTGAAAAAGTTGTGTGTAAATGGATTCATCGTGTTGGTGGAGGTCAGGCACAGTGTCTGCTGAGAATAAACAGAAACTCCTCACGTCTCCTCAGGTCACTGGGAATCTGACCTGAGGAGACGTGGGTTTATCTGCTCCGGAGTTTCATGGCATTCGGCTGAAAACATGCTGAGATGAGTTAAAGTCCTGAACGTGCAGATCTCACAGGTCTCACAGGTCTCAGACCAGTGTGAAGACGGAGCGAGGACACTGGAGGTGTTTGGTAAATAAAAACTATAAAAACTATATTGTGATGGTGATGGTGAACATCTGCAGCTGTTCCATGATGGATGATGAAACCAGCTGGTGAAGAACACAGGTACCAGAAGAAAACACAACCTTGTCTGGCATCTTGTGCTTCTGCTCCTCCTCCCTGTGTCTCGGCGCCCCCCTCAGGTGGACGTCTTCCATGTCTTCCCGAGTGAACCTCAGTTCCTCTTCCTCCTGATCCTCTCCATCGCTGCAGCTCTGTCTGCTTCCTGCAGACCTCCACACGTCCTCCCCCTTCATCTCCTCCTCAGGCTCCGCCTCCCCATCCACCCCACAGGCCCCCCCGCTGTGGAGGAGAACACCAACAACGGTTAATACACAAACACAAACACACAACCAAAACAAAAACAACCAGGAGGACTGAACACACCGTGTCTTCGTCGTCCTCATCGTCCCTGCTGCCAGGTAGGACACTCTGTCCGCTGGGTGTCCACAGGCCTGTTGCAGTCTGGCGTCCTGCGGCATGAAGACTGACGAGCTGAAGGACGTCCCGACCGGCTTTTTGCTGCCAGGCGTCTAAAAAAAAAAAGTCAGGCAGGTTATCATGTGTCTCCATGGCGACGATGATGCTGAAGTCATTCTTCAGCTGCAGGTTCAAACATGAGACATTAACACTTCTCCGTATTAATGTTCCTCCCTGCGGTCGGGAAGATTCCGTCTGAATGAGGTGACATCACACAGGGCTGCAGTGCATTGTGGGTCCAGTGCTCTGTTCAGGTACCACTGCATATAACAGACAAGCAGACAAACACCTTGTACCTTCTCTGGAGGCCTGACTGAAGCGTCATGTGACCAGCAGCTCCTCGCTTCATCCTGCTCCTCCTCCTCGGGTCCTGGTTTCCACTGAGGCGCCGTGGCTGCCTCCTCGCCACCGCTGCAGTCGCACCGCACCCCCGCCTCGTTACGGTTCTCCAGCCTGTGAGTCCAGTCGCTGAAGCCCTCGTCCTCCTCCACAACCAAGCAGCAGCTGGACTTCAGCTCCACGTCCAACCTGAGGGACAAGCGGGGAACTTATCAGACAGACCCTCCTGCTGAACATCTGAATCCCAGCAGAGTCAGAGAAACATAAGAAACAGAGAACGGCACAGACAGACGTCTGCGGGACGTCTGCAGGACGTCTGCGGGACGTCTGCAGGACGGCTGCGGGACGTCTGCAGGACGTCTGCGGGACGTCTGCAGGACGTCTGCGGGACGTCTGCAGGACGTCTGCAGGACGCTGTGAGACATTCATGTTCCTCTGCTGCTGGTGTCAGTGTCAGCTGCAGGAACAGGAGGTTACATAAAGGTCAAAACGATCAGTTATCACAACCAGGTGGTGCATGTTTAACAGGGGAGGCGCCACCTGCTGAGGGAGGCGGCAGGTGGCAGACAGGACCTGCATCCTCAAGCTCCATGGCAACGGGGACGGTAACCAGAGCAACATCAAACATCACTGCCTTCAGGTCCAGATTCAACTCAGATGAACCTTAAATCTTTCATCTCGCATTTTCAATGGAATCATTCATCTTAAAATCCGTGTTTACATCAACGACACCACAGTGGATCAAACTGGTGATGGTTTAATATGAGTGAAGGAGGAAGAGTGAGGGAGTCAGTGAGTCAGTGAGGGAGTCAGTGAGTCAGGGAGTCAGTGAGTCAGTGAGTCAGTGAGGTGAGGGAGTCTGCTCAGCATCACAGTCTCAGGCGATGAGGGTTTTCCCCCTGTGGATCCTCCTCTGACCTCAAACAACCTGAAAGCAACGCGGCAGCAGCTCGATCAGTTTCCTGTCGTCTCGCCGGCGTCAGCTGAGCTGCAGCGCTAACCTCTTCTTAAAGGGGGACTGTTATTGTTTGAATGACGAGCAACACAGCTGCAAGTCATAAAATAAAGCTTCTAACGAGAAATGAAATAATAATAATAATAATAATAATAATAATAATAATAATAATAATAATAATAATAATAATAATTTATACACACAAATATATGGAATCTTTTCCCCATTTCGTGCGTTTTGTACTTTAGTTGTAGAATCGTATTTGCAAAAATACAAAAAACAGAATGTAGTATGACGTTGACTGAGACTGTTGACTGAGACTGTAGTGGATCCACTCACCCGCTGCTGTGTGTGAGGTCATCGTGATGGCTGACCTCCGGCCAGGAGGAGCTGCCCTCTTCCCTCTGCCTCTCCCTGGCTCTCCTTCTCCGCTCCCGCTCCACCTCCTCAGCATCCTCCTGGCTCCTCTGGGCTGTCACCCTGCAGGTCACACAGAAGGTTATGTTTGTGATGGATGAACGTCTCATCCTGAAAACACGAGCTGGAAGTCTGGAACCTGCCGGGCCTCTCGTCCAGATACACAGTCAGTGACCTGATGCTGGGACGAGAAGGTCCGGATGAGGGTCTGGATCAAGTTCTTCCACATCACGCTGGGAAAGACATTTCTTTACCTCGCCGACACAGGACAGAGACGCATGTGACCAGTTTGCCACAAGGAGGCAAACACTCCGTTGTCCACGCGGCAAAGTGCAAAAGTAGACAAAAGTGTGTGGACAGTGGGATTTTTGTCTGGTACGACAGTGGAAGATCTTGTTGATAAAAAGCTGACTCACATCCTGCAGCTGATCAGGTTGAATGAACAGTGGGCGGGGCGCGATAATGACACATCTGGAGGAGCTGGAGTCGGCTGCCGTGCTGCTTCGCTTCATTTTAATCAGCGGACGGAGAGAGAGAGAGGAAGGAAGACGCGGGGGTGAAGGGATGGAGGGAGAACGGGACACAGGAGGAAGGAGTTCATCAGTCAGACGTCTGATTGGCTGTCAGCTTGTAAACGTCCACCTCTGACAACAGACACGAGAGCTGGACGTTTGTCTGGTGAAAACAAGTTTTCCAGTCTTATGTCATCGTTTTCAACGGAACGTTTCAGTTTATCACTGTTTAATCACATCAGAGTCTCTGTCTGCAGGTGGATGGCTTCACCACAACACTCCTGACAATATCTCCTGACTATTTTTTAAAGTCTGAAGAAACTGAAAGGTTTTTTTTATTTTAAATAAGGCTGTTTATAACAAAAAATCTGGTTTTGATTGGTATCCATCTTTGTTTTGAGGTCTCACTCTGTCTGAAATCCCTCAACTGGTAAATTCAGCTGTTGAAAGCAGTGTTTAGTGATGATCACATCACTGTAGCAGCATCATGTAAAAAAAAACAAAAAACAGATCAAAGCCTGGAGCTTGTTGGTTTTCATTATGACAACATTCTGGCCACATGGGCGCGATGTGGGTCAGTTAAATGCAAAAAATATGACTAAATTTCACATGTCAAACATCTTGGTTCATCAAACATTTGTCTTGATGAGATCATCACGAAAATCATCTTCTGTGCAAAAAAACAAAAAACAAACATTAGAACATTAGCGATGTTGTGGTCATTATTATGTGGCTACATGAGATGGTGAAGTTGGATCCATGTTGGCAGGAAAAGTTTCGTTTTGGTTTTGGTGAACTTACGTGATGTGTGTGTGTGTGTGTGTGCGTGTGTGTGTGTGTGTGTGTGTGTGTGTGTGTGTGTGTGTGTGTGTGTGTGACAGGTCTGTTTCAGATTCTCTGTCAGGCTAAATTCAGGAGAAGTTTTCATTAGTCTGGGTCTCGTTACTGTGGTCTGATGGTGGAGTTGCCCTTTTCTTTAGCCCCGGATCCACACGACACAGACACTGAACAGTAAAGTGAAATAAACTCTCTCGCCAAAGTCTAACATGTGTTTTTAGCTTCATTCCTCATATTTAAAGAAATAAGTTGCTGCCAGTTTTTAAAGGATATCAGCTTTAATATAAATATAGTGTCAAGTCCGGAATAGAGTTGAGTCCGATATAATGTAGAGTCCGGAATAGTGTTGAGTCTGGTATAGTGTCGAGTCTGGTATAGTGTTGAGTCTGGTATAGTGTCGAGTCTGGTATAGTGTCGAGTCTGGTATAGTGTTGAGTCTGGTATAGTGTCGAGTCTGGTATAGAGTCGAGTCTGGTATAGTGTTGAGTCTGGTATAGAGTCGAGTCTGGTATGGAGTCGAGTCAGGTATAGTGTCGAGTCTGGTATAGAGTTGAGTCTGGTATAGTGTCGAGTCTGGTATAGTGTCGAGTCTGGTATAGAGTTGAGTCTGGTATAGTGTCGAGTCTGGTATAGAGTTGAGTCTGGTATAGTGTCGAGTCTGGTATAGTGTTGAGTCTGGTATAGAGTCGAGTCTGGTATGGAGTCGAGTCTGGTATAGTGTCGAGTCTGGTATAGTGTTGAGTCAGGTATAGTGTTGAGTCAGGTATAGTGTCGAGTCTGGTATAGAGTCGAGTCTGGTATAGTGTTGAGTCTGGTACAGTGTTGAGTCAGGTTTTGTGTCGAGTCTGGTATAGTGTTGAGTCTGGTACAGTGTTGAGTTTGGTATAGTGTTGAGTCTGGTATAGTGTTGAGTCTGGTATAGTATCGAGTCTGGTATAGTGTTGAGTCTGGTATAGTGTTGAGTCTGGTATATAGTGTTGAGTCAGGTATAGTGTTGAGTCAGGTATAGTGTTGAGTCTGGTATATAGTAACGAGTCTGGTATAGTGTTGAGTCTGGTATAGTCTTGAGTCTGGTATAGTGTTGAGTCAGGTATAGTGTTGAGTCTGGTATAGAGTCGAGTCTGGTATAGTGTTGAGTCTGGTATAGAGTCGAGTCTGGTATAGTGTTGAGTCAGGTATAGTGTTGAGTCTGGTATAGAGTCGAGTCAGGTATAGAGTCGAGTCTGGTATAGAGTCGAGTCAGGTATAGAGTTGAGTCTGGTATAGTGTTGAGTCTGGTATAGTGTTGAGTCTGGTATAGAGTCGAGTCTGGTATAGTGTTGAGTCTGGTATAGTGTTGAGTCTGGTATAGAGTCGAGTCTGGTATAGTGTTGAGTCTGGTATAGTGTTGAGTCAGGTATAGTGTTGAGTCTGGTATAGAGTCGAGTCTGGTATAGTGTTGAGTCTGGTATAGAGTCGAGTCTGGTATAGTGTTGAGTCTGGTATAGTGTTGAGTCTGGTATAGTGTTGAGTCTGGTATAGAGTCGAGTTTGGTATAGAGTCGAGTCTGGTATAGTGTTGAGTCTGGTATAGTGTTGAGTCTGGTATAGTGTTGAGTCTGGTATAGAGTCGAGTTTGGTATAGTGTTGAGTCTGGTATAGTGTTGAGTCTGGTACAGTGTTGAGTCTGGTATAGAGTCGAGTCTGGTATAGTGTTGAGTCTGGTATAGTTTGAGTCAGGTATAGTGTTGAGTCTGGTATAGTTTGAGTCAGGTATAGTGTTGAGTCAGGTATAGTGTTGAGTCTGGTATAGTGTTGAGTCTGGTGCACGCAGTGAGCGCTGGGACGTTTAATATGATCCTTTGAACCATGAACGTGAAACGAGCAAATTATGGAGGAAATATCCCTGATACACATCACTTTTTCCACCATTTACACAATGAGGCAATGGAGGCCTGGGGGACGGCATTTTCTTTGTCAGTCCGTGTGTATGTGTGTGTGTGTGTGTCCATGTGTGTGTGTCAGGGACTCAGCCAGATGAGGTCATGGTCATTAAGGAGGCTGCAGCCATAAAGGAAGCCATTGAACTCAGAGCTCAGTGTCACTTTTCTGCGACATCACACAGCGAGTTTTTCCACTGACGACCTCGCTGACGGCGAGCAGCAGAGTTCAGGGTCAGAATGTGAAAAACAGAAAAAGACGTTCAGACTCGTGTGCGTTTGTGGAAAACAGATGAAACTGGAACAGACTGGATTCAGTTTGCAAACTCAGCCACTGGAGCAAAGTGTTCGCTCTCCAGAAGGGGGATCACAATTACACTTTATCATACATATCTACATCAGGTCTTTATATACATGACAGCTTCCTACTGCCAATGATGCTAAATAAATAAATAAATAAATACTGTATGCAATTATGCAAAACATGAAAAAATATCAGGGCGCTGATTCAGGTGCAAATTTTAATGCTCTAACATAAATGTACACACACACACGTATGTATATATATATATATATATATATATATATATATGAATATGTGTATATATGTGTATATACACACGCACACACACACACACATAAACACACATAAACACACACACACACACACACACACACACACACACACACATATATATATATATATATATATACACATACATATATACACATACGCAGTATGTATAAATCACACCTTCAGTGGTGTCATCATCTTGCTGGCCTGACTTTATGGTTCAGCTGTTAGACGCTAACGTCACTTGTTGTCTAACGTGCATCAGGATGGAGAAGCTGAAGCTGCTGTTTGGGTTCGGGTTCGAGATGTGCTGACGTTTTAAAGAGATGCGTGTTGTGGTCTCTGATCTGTCTCAGTCCGACTCTGACTCTGACTCTGGTCTCAGCTCCAGTTAGATTTAAGATGTTAATGGCTGCTGGTTGTAAGAAGTGGTGAAAGTGTTTTCCAGCAGAAAGACATTTAGTTTTTAATTATATCGTTAACCATAAAAAGCTCAAGATGACGATGGCGCTTCCCTCTAATATTGGTATAATGACGTGACCTTATTTTAACCACCAGTGATTAGTTCAGATGACGAAGTCTGGATCTGCACCAGTTTGCCTTGTTCTGTCACTGAGGTACATTCATTATGTGAGTCTGCATGGTTTTGTTCCTGATCGTTTAAATTGTACATTTTGTGTATTTTCCCATGTTTTATGTTCTGGTTGTGTTTTTCTTGTTGAATGTGGTTGTGAATTTGGTGATGATAAACACGTATCTCTCTCACATACAATAAGAAATGTGAAATAAGTGATCAGGTTTTTTCCAGCTCTGTCTGTGTAACGACACACGACAGCAGAAATATTACAGTTAAAGGACGAGTATTTTAAATCTATAATAGTACAAGTATAAAGTACCAATGTACTTTGTTACTTTGGTAAAAAAAAAATTAGAAATGTACCAAAACAATAACGAAGAAAAGACCAATATAACATCATAATTAATAAAGTGTGCTGAAGATATTTGCAGTATTGTTGTGAAATTGCACAGATGCACCTTTAACAAACAGCTGATTTGATCCTGTAAGTACAAATCAAAACAAGCCTGTGTCATGTGGGACGCAGTTTTCTCTCACCTGATGAGGTTCTGCAGGAGCTGTCTGCTGGAGCTCCGTCTCCTGATGGACTCCGACATGGTGGACACGGCTGCTCCTGCTCTCTGGTTCTGGTTCTGGTCCTGGATCGGATCTTGGTTCTGGAGTCTTAGATCTCTCCTACAGCTGGTCTCTTCTTCTTCTTCCTCTTGTCTCTGGAGCTCATGTCAGCCTGTCTCTCTCTCTCTCTCTCTGTGTGAGGCGCTGCTCTCTCCTCCCTCCATGTGGTTTTCATTGAAGTATTCTGACACCCCCACCTCCTCCTCCCTCTCTCACCCTAGCTGGGGTCATGTGACTCTCCCAGGGGGATGTAAGATGATATCATAACAGTAGATCAGTAACAATAATACATACGTGTACGCGCACGAGTCCTGACGTCTGAGAGAACTTTCCCACTCAAGCTGCAGGTAACAGAGAAAACACCTGGAGATGTGGCTCACGTCTTTGTGTGATGTGAAGTGTGGGGACACAGGTCCAGCCAGCTGTTTGACCAAAATGTTAAGATGTTCAAATGAATGTTCTCATATACAGTAAAGATGCAGTAACGTGTAAAGGTTTAATGCATCAAACCTAAGTCGATGATAAATGTAGATCGTAAACATAAGATGAAGCTCGATGAAGGTCGTGGAGAACCTGTGACAGTTCTTCAGTGGATTCAGTTTGTCTTCTCCCATGATCCCAGACTGACTCTAGGATCAGGTCTCTGAGGGGAAGAAGAAGAAGAAGAAGAAGAAGAAGAAGAAGAAGAAGAAGAAGAAGAAGAGGACCATCTGGTTCAGGACTCCTCCTTCTCTCTGCTCCTCTGGCTCGCTGTCCAGGCTCATTGTTCTGCTGCAGGAGAAGGTTGGGACCAATCAAACGGCTCCCCGATGGTTCTGGATGATGATAAGAATCCAAACATTTCCCAAGATAACTATTAAAGGAACAGTCAAAGATTTATGACAGAGATCATAAACGATGGTACAGGACAAGTCGAGTGTTCTTTATGGGTCAATAAATCTGGGTGAATAAAACCTAACGAGCAGACGTTCAGGGCAGGAGAAGGAACCTGACAGACAAAGCAGAGGGAATAATCAGCGTGTTGGATCCTGTTACTGTTTACCAGGTTATGAATAAGACATGGCAGCTCCCAACAGGAGCAGCTGCTGGAGGCACCGAGACCATCTGATCTGTCCACGCTGTGGCAGGACCTGCTCACATCTGTCTGTCTGTCTGTCTGTCCACCCATCTGTCTGTCCACCCGTCTGTCCATCTGTCTGTCCACGCTGTGGCAGGACCTGCTCACATCTGTCTGTCTGTCTGTCTGTCTGTCCATCTGTCTGTCTGTCTGTCCACCCGTCTGTCCATCTGTCTGTCTGTCCACCCATCTGATCTGTCCACGCTGTGGCAGGACCTGCTCACATCTGTCTGTCTGTCTGTCCACCTGTCTGTCCATCTGTCTGTCTGTCTGTCCACCCATCTGTCCATCTGTCTGTCGGTCCATCTGCCAGTCTGTCTATCCACCCGTCTGTCCACCCGTCTGTCCATCTGTCTGTTTGTCCAGCCATCTGTCTGTCCACCCGTCTGTCCATCTGTCTGTCCACGCTGTGGCAGGACCTGCTCACATCTGTCTGTCTGTCTGTCTGTCTGTCCACCCATCTGTCTGTCCACCCGTCTGTCCATCTCTCTGTCTGTCCATCTGTCAGTCTGTCTATCCACCTGTCTGTCCATCTGTCTGTCTGTCCACCCATCTGTCCATCTGTCTGTCTGTCCACCCGTCTGTCCATCTGTCTGTCTGTCCACCCATCTGTCTATCCACCCGTCTCTGTTCAGACACAATGAGACACAGAGACACCAGTGGAACTTTTCCCTTTAAAAGCTCTTTCTGTCTATCAGTCCAAAACACACAGATGTGCATTAGGTCACTCAGGCATTTCCAGCCAACGCTGATTTACACACACACACACACACACACACACACACACACACACACACAAACACACACACACACACACAGTTTCATACCCGCCCACCACCCCGAATCCCACTGGAGCTTGAAACACTCAGAAACGCTCAACAAAAATCGGTTGCCGCAGCAACACTCCCACAGCACTTAACACAGTCTGACTGTCGAACACACACACACACACACACACACACACACACACGCACACACAGCTGGGTATGAGGCTGACGATGACGCCGCCCTGACACTTCCCTCTCCCCAGTGTTTCCCCATAGGGAGCAGATGTTAGTGTTTAGTTTGGAGGTTCCTGCAAACTCACCCTGTCCTGCAGGGGCAGTGTTTCCTGTGTTCCGCACACCTATATGAACAGAAATATTCCAGCATTGACCAGAACAGAGTCATATCGACACAAACGAGAGGTTCACATGACACAGCGCTGGAAGGAACCAGCTGTTTTCTATTGTATCTGTATGTGTTTCTCTCTGCTCCCTCTCTTACTGCTGCATCACACTTTGGTTTGTGGACATTTAAAAGGAAAATGTCCCCAACAGGACGTCCACAGGACGTGGACACAACTCAAACACAGTTAGCTTCACTCCAGTGGATCATTTGCACTTTCTGTGAGGGAGTAAATAACTTCACTCTAATCTGTGAAGTGTCAGACCGCACCACATCATACGGTTGAGACCATATTACATTATAATATGAAAGTTCCCACAATGAGCCAAAACCACCCCCCACTTACTTCAGTCTCTGACTGGTAAACATTGCCAGCTGTCCCATAAAGACGGTGCCATGCTCGGGGAACGCGGCCGAGGCCGCTGACGGATTCGAGGCGAGTGATGTGATGCGAGGACGGAGCAAAGCAGTCAGAACCAGAATGAAGCAGTGCCTTCGCAAACGCAACTTTAAGTGTAAGACCCATTTATTATAAAGAGAAATGAGGGCGATCAACTTATGAGCTGGAAAAGTTGTAGCGCAGGTCATAAAATGACACACGAGCCTACGCGACTCCTGCGAGTTTATTTGGTTTATGTTGACTTTCATGGAAAACGCAGGAAGGAGGTGTTGTCATTTTTCATCCTCCAGACAGTTTTTCCATCTCGTCGGTTACTAAGATAAAGATGACGACAACCTCGTGAGTGCGGTGAGTTCATGTGTTTAGGATTTCCTCAGTAATAAATTGTATGAATTCCAAAGTGACTGTGCAACCCAGGACCAGGATATGAGGCCTGGGTGTCAGGGTTATGGTGGTGGTGGTGGTGGTGGTGGTGGTGGTGGGGGTGAATAGCTTTAACAGATTAAATGGTTGTTATGACCACATCGTCTGTATCTGCAACATAAACAAAACTCTGACATCGACTTTTCCATCCAGGTGATTAATGAGAACGAATCAGCTCCTTCCGCTACTTAATCGACTTTCCACTTAACTGCTTATTAATCTTCTCTTAACTAAGGCCTGTTGTTGTTGTTCTCTGCACAACATCACTCAACCCAACTTACTAAAAACATTAAGAAAAAAAAACCCCAACGTTTTACGAGTGGCAGCAAATATTGTAACTAGAAAGGTCAAAGGTCAGATCTCATCCGCCTCTGAACCTTCTCCTTCTTCTTCTCCTGACTGAAACATTGAGGTGCAGGAGAGAATTAGCAGGAAGGAGACGATAATATCAGAGCATAATGAGCATCCTGCACCCTGACAGGACCACACAGAGCCCGGCTGAGGCAGAAACTGCCACCTGGTGCATATCTGACAGTACTACATCTTACAATCAAGAGCAACAGTTTTTTTCCCTACTTAACTGTGTCTAATTTATATTTATTTATTGTGCAGACAGACAGATAGACAGACAGACAGATAAATCTTCTTGTCAGTGGAATGTTCTTTCATTTTGTTCGTGTGTTTCATTTAACTGGATCATCACAACGTCTACACAACAGTTAGTGCTAACATACTGAAAGTTGTATTTTGTTTTCTTTTGACAAAGTCCTGAAACTCTCGCAGACACGCACGCACACACACACACACACACACACACACACACACACACACACACACACACACACACACACACACACACACACACACACACACACACACACGCACACACACACACACACACACACACAGTTCTGCCTTCCTCGTCTCCATCGCTCACTAATAACGAGCAGATGACACATCTGTGGAACATTCATCACCCAGCAGCTGCCAGCTTCATTAAACACGGTGAGGGATCAGCAGTTAAAGAACAGAGCCATCCAGTCGCCACTAACAACAATAACCTTCGCTCAGCGTCTAATACAGCGAGCGCACATCTCCCCGAGCTTCTCTCTAATGTAGGTTTTATTTATCTGAGCCCAGAATTAGCCAGTGACATCTCCTCTCTCGTCTCAGCTCCACTCCCAGGATAGAAGGAGAGTCATCCAACAGCTTCTCAGCACACTCACACTTCTTCTGCTCAAATGGAAACGCCATGTGTCTGTGTGTGTGTCTGTGTGTGTGTCTGTGTGTCACAGCTGATAATCAGCTGACTACAGTAACGTACAGTCAGTGTGTTTCTCTGCACAGCAACAGGTTCATCTCCAGTGTTTCCATTACCACACGGTGGCCTCATCCAGATCTGGACGGGTTTCTGCAGAGGCCTGTTGCCACTTGGGGAAAACGTGGCTTCACAAATCAGAAAAGGCCCAGGGATCAGTTTCATTCAGATCAGAGAAAGAAAAAACAAACATATTTTGGAACCAAGTGTTAAACTCAAAGCAGCTTTACCAGTGTCTGTGTGTTGCTAAATACCGATATTGTCCAACTATTAATTTCTGATACCAATATCAGCCGATACCAATATATTCGCGCCCCCCTCCCTTGCAAAAAACCCTAAATCATTTCAGGTAAACAAACAAAAGTATCTGAAAAACTAAACATCACATCCCTCATATTTTTCTCATTTTGAGTTAGAGGAGAAGTAGCTGAAGAGTTTGATGTAGAATAATTATGTGCATGTTGTAAAAACCGATACCGATAATTTCTGGTATTAAATTTTAATGCCAATATCGGCCCGTAATATCGGACATCTCCACTGAAGACATGTCCCTCATGTTTGTTAGCAGGGTATACGAGGAGCATTGAGCTGGGTTCAATCTGCACCCTCACCACTAGATGTCGCTAGATGAGAAGAGAGTAGTAGAATAGGACTTTTAAATTGAATCGGGCCAGGAGTCAAATATATAGAGACGCCACCAGGTTTATTTCTGTGATGCGACGTTACATAAATTAGAACGACACCGAGCTGACATGAGATCTATGAAGGAACCGCTCGTACGAAGAACCACATCTAAAGGTGGTGATGTCACACGTTACCAAAAGTAACAGAGGAAGTTCTTCCTCTCGGTACAGTCTCTGGTCTCCATATGGTCCGTGCCGTTCCGATATAAGGCTCCGCAGCGCCGCTCATCGCTGGGGCAGTCGGGCAGGTCAGTGTACAACACCTGTTGCCCGTTGACCCACAGCCAGCGATCGGCCAGGAAACGAAGGCCTGTCCACACCTGGAGAGAGGAAACAAACCATCAGCCACAGAATGTGTAAAGACGACAACAACAACAACAACAACAACAACAACAAAAACAACAATCCTCTGCTGTCTGCAAATCATTTCTATAACAGAGACGACTATAAACAGCACTGATTATGATGATTAGATTATCAGGGTTTAATATGTTCACATTTCAACAGGCTGGAGAGTCTTTGTTTGTTTATTGGCATGATGTCATCTCTGTGTGCTGTTTATGGGCCTGACGGGCTCAGGTAGAGCGAGAGAGAGAGAGAGAGAGAGAGTCAGACGCTGATGAGCATCTGTGCAGCAACACAGGAATGCTAACTATGTTTATGTTGCTGCAGGTATGGAATGTATATATGTATCCTAAGATGCTGATGCTGACATCAGCACTGTGATTCTTCCGCTGGAAAACAAAAGCAAAGCCATGAGAGACACATGGTGAATGAGGCCCATCCAGCTCAGGGAACATGGAGAAGATGTAGATGAACCCACCTCTTCAGTGTCGGCCTCCATGACATTGTTCCTGATGTGGTTCTGGTCTGATCCAGGCACCAGGCTGACCAGGTCATGGCGATAGCCGGGAAACGACGGCGAAGCGAGCGCTCTGCAGTGTGCCAGAGCCTCCTCCCAGGTCTTGTTCTCCTTCACCAGGATCAGATTGTGCCTGAAGCAGACAGAGGGAAAGCGGGCGGAGCAGGTTTGCGTAGACATCAGTTTGCCCAAAGACGAGATGGAGACGCAGTCGCCCTGATCACTCGGCTCCAACGGCCCCCACTTCCTGTAGTTTGACTGCCCTTTGCTCCACTGCCACGTTCCCTCTGCAGCAGAAGTGAAGAGTTCAGCAGCACAGAGGAGGTGAAGAGTCATTGAGAAGTAAAGTACGTCCACAATGGGTTAAGTGCACTAGTGTGTGTATTGGAGGCAAATGTATCTTCCTACAATGCTGTCTCAGTAGTGTGATTTTGTGGGAAAGTCTTAAAGTTGGCAAAAGACACAACACAATCGGACAAACAAAACCTGCCTTGAAGGACCATTATCAAGACACCGATATGCAACAACGCAAACAAACTGGAACCAAGAACAAAACCTCTTCTGTGATTGCGTGAGCTTTTGGTGTCGTTTATCGTTTGTGTCATTGGTAGAGTTTGCGAGGATGCCGGCAGGTTGTGTTTACCGTCTTTGTGGAGTCCAATCCAGACTGGAAAGTCCTGCTGAACAACGGCAGAGTTCAGGCCCGAGTCGGAGATGAAAGTTGCCAGGTCCCAATAATGATCTCTGCAGTACCCCCGAGCCTCAGGCCACGTCATCGACAGGGGGAGGAATGTGTATTTGGAGATGCCTAAGTTCCACTCATAGCAGAAGATGAAGGAGTGGTAGTCGCAAGCTGTGCCATAAAACCTTTAATAAAAGTGAAGTAAAATAAAAGAACTAAATTATAGTGGACACATTTTTTTTTAAAACTGTACATTTTTATTGTATTTCCTCACTGTTCATTTAAATTTGATGTCTTTTGCCCTTTTTTCTTGGCGACGATGACATTTGCTCTTAAAATCACTATCAAATCACTTTTACTTTACCGATACTGCGATGAAGGATTTTTCTTTGATATTTAATGTTTAATCTATCGCTGTCACTTATACTGTGTATGTAACGTTATAGTGAATTACATGTAGTGTAGTTGAATATGTGGTTTTGTGAGCATTTTTCGGGATTTAAAACAGTAACAGGAGTCGTGTGTCGTGTGCCAGTGTGGGAGTGGTTTGCTTAGATTTGACTGGGAAAAACAACAACAACAACAACAACAAAGATTTTCATTTGGCTAAGGGATCAGGTGCCGGAGCCCAGAAAAGCTGCACATTAGTCTGCTCATAAGTGATTTACGCCCGTCTGTTAGTGTTGGAGGCTCAATGTCGCCTTCCTCCTGGTACTAAAAAATATTACACCACCACCATGATATGACAAATGTTACATACAACAGTAATAATTCATACACAGCTGCAGTTTTTCCACTTAACTCATTCGCGTCGTTGGTGACCACAGCACATTTATCTTTGTTGTCCGGCTCGTCCTTCGCCCAGCGGCGGAAGCTGCTGTACGATCCATCAGACCAGTCCCAGTCCCCGCCCCCGCCGTGGCTGGGTTTGTCGTACAGGCCGATCCACGCATGGTATTGGTGCAAGTCTATAGCTTGTGCTTCTGGATCTGTATAGATGATGGCCAAGTCTGCGTTGTAACCCGAGCTGTGTGGAGACACTTTATTCACTCAGTCTGAACAGGCCTGATTAAAATCTCATTTCTTTTCTTTTGTGCATTTTGTTTTATTTCTTCTGATGGATAGAATGTGTGTTTTTTTTTTTGTTTTTTTTTTTTAAAAACCCTCCTTTCTGAGGAGGCCGTGGAGGTGGTTTCTGTTTGGGACAGGATGAACAGTTACATCGTTAGCGTCCCACATGGTGTTTGTGGTCCACTAACAATCGGCCCATTGTCTCATGATGTGTTCAGTGTCACAGTGAGTGTGTATCCACGCCGCTGCCTCAAACGTGTGTCACCGGTGATGTGAAAAAAGAAGACCACCCACCTCCTGCAGGAGCTCTGAGCGTCGGGCCAGCTGACATGACTTCTGACGTAGTAATAGTAAGCAAACAAAACCGATCCCAGTCCAGACCCGGGACCGCAGAGGAGGAGGAGGAGGAGGAAGGCTCCTGAGAGGCCGGTCTCCATCATCCCAGCACTGTTACACACACAGAGCAACAGGGTGAAGACTGTGTGCACTGTGTGTAGTCAGGTTACACAACAGACTGACAAACATGATCTGAACAGTGGAAAAACAGGCATTAAACTCAGGGACTGCAGGAATCGGTTGGTGTCGTTACCTTCTGGTTCTGGTTTGTGTTGTTTGCCGTCTCTGATGCAGCAGCGTCTTTAACGAGACACAACCTCCGACATCAGCTTCTGTGCATGTCTCTCTCTCTGCTGGGCTTTTGACCAGGCAGACATTTGACTGTCAGACTCACCTGAGTCAACAATCAGCTCCATGTCTCCATTTGATTGTGGGCAAATCAGGGCCAGATTTTCCTGCAGTCCTGGAATAATAAAGAGTTTGTGCCCAAAAGACTGGTGAGCAGGCAAATGAGACGATAACATCATGCACAGTTGTGTTGCCCGTGTTACATCAGGACATCTCAGACCAGTCCAACCACCGCTGACGGCTTCACCGCTCCTGATGTAACGACCTGGCTACGGCCACAAAATAAAACAGCGTTTACGATGGCGATTTGTTCCTGAGGAGCGAGAAAACGGCAGACGTCGGCAGGTTTAGACAAAAACACAAAATTCGCCAAACTGAGTTTACGGCGAGTTACGATGCAACAATGAGGTTTAGTTATCGCGTCGTAAAATGATGATTGAGCCTATAATCTGGCTTTATCTCACTGCAGAGACGCCAGCGTCAGCGTCTACGGGAACTGACCAATGACAGAAATCTGGTTTGTCCAGCCAATGATTGTTTGTTAAGTAAATAAAGTTAAAATCAGCCAAACTAACATTTTAATATTTTACTCGTGTATTCGTCAGCTGACTGTTGAGAGGCGGCCATGTTTGTTGGCATGTGTCATTAGACTCCCTTCCATGTTCCAACTCACCTCACTAAGGATTTAACTAGTTAGCTTGTAAACCTTAAAACACAACTGTTTGCTGTTTTGTTTTTTTACCAAAACAATAAAAAGTCAGTTCCCACAAAACCAAACGAAACACAAAGAAACCCAAAGAGCAGATGAACTATCTTCACCGGGCTGCACTCAGGACTCTTCCAGTCGTCCTAGAACAGAAATAAGATGCATGAAATTGTATGATGCGTGTGATGCTTTTATTTCACAGCTGCAGTCACAGTGCACGTAAACTCTGAATTATATCTGAAACAGAAAAGAACAAAAAAGCAAGTCACTAATTAAAATTAAACGAATTCATATTTTGTCTTCGTTGTGCCCCACCCCCCAAAAAAAACCTGCCTTATTATGGGTTATGAATGAAAACATTTGTCACAGACTCACAACCCACAGGAACTTGTGCTCAGTTTGAAGCCTCTGTGTGTGTGTGTGTGTGTGTGTGTGTGTGTGTGTGTGTCTGTGTGTGTGTGTGTGTGTGTGTGACCTGTGCGGGACATGCTCCTCTCCAGCTCCCTGAAGGATTCTCCCGTCATCGAGCGGATCTCGTCCTTCAGCCGCCGCTGGCCGTCCAACGTCAGGTACCAGAAACACGACTTCCTCTTTCCGTCTCGGCACAGCTGGTTGCAGGTTTTGCGGAAGCTGTTGCTGAAGCACAGGTTGTGTCGGATGGTGTTCTTCCAGCCGTCCGGAGCCGTCTGGAAAAAGGGGAAGTGCTCTCTGGAAAAGGACAGGGGGAAATATCAACAGCTGGTTTAAACCCAGTAAACAGGCAAACGTGATGGGACAATGCAACTTTTCCACTTTAACACCGTGACACAGTCTCCTCTAGCACGTTGGGGTTTTCCCCCCCATTAAGCAGCTTCAGAAACGCCTGATTGGAAACGATCCAATCAGTAAACAAAAGTGTGCTGTAAAATCAAACGTGATAAAAACTTTACAGTAGGACATAAAACTGCTGGCAGCATTTGACAGAGTGTGGAAATGAAGACCTGGTGAAGTTGTAGATCTGCTGGACTTTGAGGCTCCCGGTGTGGCTGCTCTTCAGGGCCAAGGCGATGAGGATGCAGTAATTCACCGGTGGCCGAGGCCAGCAGCTCGGGTTCAGGATCTTAATGTCCTGGGGGGAGGTTGAAGAGGGGAAAAAAAAAAAAAAGAATAATAATACTCCTGCATTCCAGTTACTATTACAACATTTCCCAAGCACTGGACGAAACATGCTGAATTCACTCATAAACTCAGACTCAGTCAGTCTTCAGGAACATCTATATGGTGTGGTTTTAAATCTTTACATTTGTATTGATAACGCTGCTGTTGCTACATCTGATCCAGGTGTTTCTAAATGTGAACCCAACAGAGCTACAGTATAAAAAAATAATAATAATAATAATAATCCACATCTGTTCAGACTGTCGCAGAGAGCGGTGATTAGCTCTGTCGCAGCAGGAAAATAAATGGCAACATTTGTTTCGAAGACATGAAGACATGAAGACATGCATCTCACTGGGCCTGGTGTCCTCTCCCTGGACTTGGATGTCCTCCCCTTACGTCTGCTCGTGGACAGTCGACAGGAGACGTCTTCACTCTTCATACAGAAAACAGTCACACGGTTTGAATCAGGGTTTTGACATCTCTGTCTTTTTTTAATCAACAAACAGGTGACGGATATAACTGTGTGGAACCTTACTGGTTGTGAAATGCGCTGTGCTTTGTGTGGGCTTTAGTGACATCTAGCGGTACAGATGTATATTACAACCACGTGACACCCCTGTAGCGTCGCCCAGGCAAGATAAAAATATATAAAAGATCATGAAAACATAATGGGCAGTTTTCAGTTCTGCAACATTCAGATGGTCCATAAACGCATCACTGTGATCACCAGCTGTTTGCATTGACAGATGTGGATGAATGACAGTGGGTGGAGATCTTGCACAGCATAGTTCATGCAGGTGGGAATTTCTGCTATGTTGTAGGGAATTTGTGAGGTCTGTGTACAGGTGTGCACCACCTGGTTTCATCCAGCTGAACACTGACATTCTGAGCTCTGTGCATATGCACTGTTTAATAAATGAGAGATGGGGTTGTGAGGGGGCCTGGTACTGTACCGTGACCTCAGTGGAGGCGGAGACAGGGTGCTGCAGCTCCGCCTCCTGCAGGTGTGCTGTGGTCAGACGCTCTGTCTCCGCAGGCTTCAGGCCAGGTGTGTGGGTTGCACCTGCAGGTTGCCATGGCGCCTGCAGAGCCGCTGCTTTCTGTTCGTGCTGGATCGGACAGGCGATATTCGGATTCACTAACAGCCACAGGTTGGGCTTCACAAAGGTGTCTGATGGACAGACAAAAAAAACAAAACAAAAAGAAAACAACAATGAATGTACTGCACAAAATGGAGTTCTGCCAAACTCATTATATACAAACTCTTATTTATCATTATTATTTAATTAATAACAGTGGTTGAAGGCATAATTGGCCTAATTATTACTGCCTGTATAGATCAGGTTCTGATAACATTGCTACAACTATAATAGCACCACTTAAGTTTCATTGGCACAGCATGTGTTCAACGATACGTTCTAATTAACGACACACAAACCATGGCAGGATACTCGCCAGACATACAGGCCAACTAATGGACGATTTAATATCAAGTTTTTAAATGACAAGTTATCTAACCCTCACACAATGGGTGGAGTTAATTGGCTGTGGCATTTCAGTCACTTCACAATAATGTGTAATTAACAGCTGTGAAGAGTGATTGAAACACACACACACACACACACACGCACACACACACACACACACACACAGCTTACCCGATGTTTTATCGTACCAGATGAACTCGTCTTTCCTTCTTGAGGCTCTGGCTGAAGGCCTCTGCACGACGTACTGATCGTTCAATTTGTCATCTATCAGAGATGGAAACACATCACATCTGATTATTGCAGTTGATGTGTGTTGACTTGCAGTCACTTGAGTAACACACACACACACACACACACACACACACACACACACACACACACACACACAATTTGCAATTTCACTGTAACTTAGACTAAAATTCAAATTCAAGTTTTGCAATATGAAAATGTAAATTATGGTCATAGTACACGTACACACACATATATTTATGTAGCATAGCATATATTTATGTAGCATAGCATAGCATTATGTGGTGTGTGTTTTCCTGCCCGAGCTTCAAGCAGCAGAGAAAGAAACACTGGTCACCGTGATGGAACTGGTCGGTGGTTGTTGCCAGCCCCAGCTCGTTGTCCATGTCCCAGTCGGTGAGGCCCACAGTGCAGTGCAGGTCAAAGAGCTGAGCGCTGGTCTCCAGCTGTAAAGTCATGATGTTGGTCCAGAGCTTGTTGCTCTCGGTTTGACAGCAGCTCTGAGAAGATGCAGGTTTTGTAACAGGTCTGCAGGAACCTCATGCAGCAGCTGAAGCTGAGCCACCTGATTAGACCTAATTACACCGAGAGATCAGCCTGTGCTGAACTGAAGAAAACTCGATTTGCTTTAACACATTAACATGAAAAATCATGAATTTAAGAGTAGAAAAAAAAATCTAAATTAAGCACACATTCAGTACTACATCCAACCTTAGTTTTACTGCACCAGTAAAAAAAGTCAAAGCCACTTAATGAGTCTTTTACATCTGTCCCGTCCTGCATTACTGCAGTTTAGTCTATTTATTTATTTATTTTCTTTTAACCACATTTACAAGGAACACGTTTCACAAGAAACTGATCAAACATCAATAAATCTTTTTTTTTTTTTACAACGTAAGAAAACAAAATCATAGTCATCTTTAAATATCTATATAGGTTTATAGTTGAAACATTACATCTTTTGCTTGTTCCAGTATGTTCACTTACAGAGGCTTCACACAGACACAGAGACGGTGACCTCTGGAAGCTCAACTGTTCGTCTGCTGTGTTTTTAATATCTGACAACAATCAAGGGCTCGCGCATTTCACTTGTGGGGATAAACAACAGTAATGAGCAGACATGCTGACAAAACCGAGCACTAAAACTGAAATATATACAGGTTATATAGAATGAGATGGTGAATGACAGCGAGAGGAGGAATGTTTTCATGTCGGCTTTGATCAAGACGTGAGGTGATTGTTCCACAACAACATGGTATACTTCGTCTTAAGAAGCTTTTTTTTTTAAATATGTCTGTTTATCACCGTGACCTCTGAGAGTCAGATACTTTTCACCTTGCTGGAAAAAAAACAAACAATCAACAATCAAGCTGCAGCTCAACCATTGCTTTTTCCTGTCCGCACTTGGTAAACTGCAAATCTTTTTTTTGACTTATGTTTGCAGTCTGTGTCAGGGAGACACGACCTGCCAAAAAAAACTGACGACGTCTAGAGCCAATTTGTCTGGATCGTAAAAAATAAGTGTCTGAAAGTCAAAAGAGTGGTTTTGTTTACCTTGTGAGAACAAGCACAAAACACCTCATCTGAATGGGGCTCACTTGATTTTTCTCTTGTTTAAAACTTTGTTGTTTATATATGTTCCTCTGCAGCAATAATAAAACTGACTGAAACGCATATTACAACAAGCAAACTTAAATGTCGATGATAAAGTCACACTGTGGAGTGAAGAGTGGAGAAAATTTACCATCAGACCATGAGAGTCTTTAACACCCGGCTGTCACCCGAGATTCTGCTCAACCCAAATCGCTGAATGAAATGATAATGGGAGGGAGGTGGAGGAGAGGGTGAGGGAGGAAGTGTGGGCTTAAAAGATAGGAATGTAGTTGTCGATCTTGGCGCGGTGGCGCTGGGCGATGCACTCAGCGATCCACACGATGTTCCTACACTCCTGCTCCTTCAGCTTGACGTAGGCGTAGAAAACACTGAAGTGGAACTGGTTGAGAAAGGCCAGTTTGTTCAACTTCACCTGCATTATAGACGAGGAGAAAAACAAAGGTCAAAGCACAGGAGGAGAACAGCAACAACACAAACAGCACAATGCCTGTAATGAAAGTCCCTGAGTCTGTAATTATGTGTTTTGTTCCCTAATTACATTCTGCACAGTAAATCACGTGTGAGTGTCATGATGATCATTCCAGCCACAATGTTCTTCAGTGTAGTGGAGTTATGGCACCAGAGACAAGTTAATCACAGCAGGATTTAAAAGATGAAGCAGTCGCAAAGCAATGACAGAACAAGTAAATATGTGGTGGTGACGACCGTGTGAAAATGTTGAACCTTTTCAAACATGTTTAACGTGTTTGTCCCTACGATCAATCACCTCGTGCTCAAAGAAACGATCCTCCAGGGTTTTGTCCCCAGGGTTGCTGCCAGCACCTTCAAAGAGCAGCTTGTACTCCTGACGACATGGACAAACAACAACTGTTCAGACACGGAGGGAAGTTCAGAATGGAAAAAAAACAAGAATAGAAAAATAGAGACCGACAGGATTCACCTTCACTAGACACAGTCTACAAGACCCGAGGTTTATGGACTTACAGGATAAAAATCAGCAACGGCCTTGACCTGCTCGTAGTCGTCTGCCCGTGCTAGCTGAGCAAGGCCTTCTGGGTAAAGCTTGCCGCAGTGGGGGAAGAGCTTGGCACGGTCTTCTTTGGACAGCTCTGTGCCGAATGAGTTGATGGTGATGATGAAAGCCCTCCTGTCTGCCTCAAACTGCAGGGGAGACAGGAAGATCAGTGCTGCGGTGACCTAGTAGCTGAGTTTATAGTTAAATCCACAGCCATGCAACACAGATCTCATTTCTATTCCCCGATGAAGCCATCTGAACTGGAGTCAAAGTTTCATCAAATATGCACATTATCTTATCCAATGCAATCCAACACTGCCTTTATTACATGTACTACCTATGAAGTCGGGGCGCATATGTGTTTATTTATTTTCATACTAAAAAACAGGACAAAGACTCACCTCCAGAATAGGACACATGGTGTCTGCAGTGGTTCCTCCAAGGTTGGAGCAGAACTTGTAAAAAGCCTCCAGGTAAGCCTGAGAGGTCACGGCACAAAATAAAGCAAACCCATACACAACACCACCACCACCACCACCAACAACAATAATAACAATAAAAACAATGTTGCAAAAGTTATTTACGCATGTGGATCATTTGCACATCAATTAAATAATTATTTCAATAAAACAACTTATTTTTCAACCACTTCTGGTCATCTTGCCTTTAACTGTGCACCATAAAAATACAAAAAATTCATTAATAATCAAGGATGCCATGACTTGAATATGTTTTACCTTGTAGAGTGTGTTACGAATGATTTCAATGTTCATCTCATCCAAGTCCTGTTCAGATATACAGTCCTGGAAGAACGCAGCTGAAAAGAACATTTACATCAAAATTTTTATTTATTATTATTTTTGGTTGCCATGTTTTGTTCAGCATGTGACGTTACTATGATGCTTTCGTAGATAATTATTAAGCTGTACACACCCAGGGGCGTGTCCACCAGGATGGCATTGTACAGCTCAGCGGGGGTCTGGGCGATGTTCACCGCCTCCATCTGCTCGAAGCTGCCCAGTGGATGACACTTAGGCACCAGCTCAGAGATGGCTCGCTGGTGCAGAGTTCCCGTAATCAGCAGGATGACATTATCGATCATATAGCTGTACCTGAAGAGCCATAACAAATAGAGGATGTGAACCTACATGTCACATCAGTCTGTGTGCCGACTGTTTCCCTATTTCAGTTACAGCATGTACCGTGTATCTGTATATACATACATACAGTTTTATAAACATACCCCAAATGTTTTAATTCCTTCCCTCCGAAGCTCTGATTTAATTTCACTCATTTAATTGTAACAAAGAAAATCTATACCGCTATAATAACATCATTTTTAACCACAGCCCTGTTCACTATTGACGGCTGGTGGTCAGATTAACCATCAACTGTCAACAAAGACCAAATTATGTTATTAGCTAGACTTAAAATACAGGTTTTCTGTCAATCAGCCAATCATCAACAAAATGGGAGCCAGTGATAAATGAAAAAAATTGTTTTGCTGGTCTCCAAGCATGCACCACTTGTTTTATCACGGTGCAAAGGCGACTACACAGGATCACCAAAATTGATCTTTTAATAAAGAACCAAGAGTGATTATGGGAATAACCCATCTTTCATCAGCTTAGCCCAGGTTCACACATGGACATCCACAAGTCACTTAAAAAAGTACCATGGCTTGCAAAATGAAGAAATAAAAAACTTCTGCATTTAGTTTGTCAGGCTGAATATTGAGGGCATGTTGTCCAGCTACACACAAAGCATTCGTCCACTCCGAGTTATTGTGACACCTGGCAGCTTTTTGCTTACGTGATGAAGTCCATGAAACTGGCCAGCGGCTCATACGACTGGTTCCTCATGTGGCGAAACTCCACCACCATCTTCTCCTTCAGCTTGTCATCAATAACGGACACAGTGAGAGGAGACGCCTCGTTTGCCAGGAAGCTGCCATAGTCTGTGCTCTGCAGGTGGAGCTTCAGATCTGCAGGACATACATGGACCCGGACATTACAGCTGAGTAGAAAAGTGTCAGGGCTATATAGATATAGGTGCTGTGGTTATTTCAAGTCTTTAGTTGGTATGATGCTTTATTTTCCATTATTAATAAAACGTTTATTTTTTATTGTAAAAACTGCCATGTTGCTGTTACTGAGATACTGAGGTGAATCAGTTTTACCAGAATAGTTAAATAATAATAAATATATAACAAATAGATTATAATAATAGTATTGTAAAGTACAAAATAAAATCTGGTATAAACACAATAATATGACCCTTTACAGACTCTTCACTTGAGTCACGTCCGATACAGTTTCAGTTAAAAGCCATTATTGCTGCGGATACACGTATACACAATTTATTCTCTTTTCTTTCTGTAGTTTCATTTCCTCATAAAAACCCCGTCATTTATCAATGAACGACTCCATATTTGGCTTCTTTGACTTAGCTTCGGTTAGCATAATGCAAGTTAGGCTACGAGGTGAACCATTTTAGATAATAAAAAAGGTCACAAATGGACGCAGCAGAACGATGTAATGGCTTAAACTAAGTGACAAACATGTGGAATGGAAAACAGTGCGAATAAATACAATGTTGTCTCTGATGTAAATAGAAGCTAACTGCTAACTAGCGTTCATGGTGACAGCTAGTAACTAGTGAGATTGTTTGTTTATTTTATTGTTTAAATCAGGAACTCGAGCCATATCAGAGTAAAACAACCCCCCCCCCCTCCAAAAAAAAACACAGGACATAAAAGGACTTCGTCCTAAGCCCCGAATGTTTGTTTAGTTACACAGCGACGCCATGTAGTAGCCATTGTGGCTAATCCATGCTAGCGTTCACTGACCTTCCAGGGTCTCGCACTGGACGAGATTCAGATAATCCGCCTGGGACAGTATGCCGGCCTTAAAGCCTCTAACCAGCCCCTCCAGGTAGCCGTTATCGACATTAAAATACAGCTCGGAGAAAGGCATCCTGTCCGACCGTCAGATCCGTCTCTCTCTGCCGCAGGAGAACCGACCGTCTGTCCGGCTAACGTTAGCATCAGCTGACGGGACCACGTGACAGTCACCTGATCAGTCACCCGCTATCTGTCTCTGTGTGGGTTTGTATAGCAAATACAATCTATCAATCTATCTATCTATCTATCTATCTGTCTATCTATGTATATATATATCTATGTATATATATATACACACACACGCACACACACACATATATATATATACATATATATATGTGTGTGTGTGTGTGTGCGTGTGTGTGTGCGTGTGTGTGTGTGTGTGTGTGTGTGTGTGTGTGTGTATATATATATATATATATATATATGCTTAAGCCCTTTAGTCTGACAGACAGTATTTATCCATTGGCCATTATTTGTACAATAATACAAACCTGTTGACCTGTACAAGCTGATGTGAATAAAATCAGTTTATTTATAAATTGAACCTTGTTGAATAACGAATTGTAAATAATTTGCACCTACTTGAATAGAACACTATGCTTCAGCCCTCACTTGATCTCGACCCATTTCGTCACCTAAGAAAACATTTGGTCCGACACGTTAGCCCTCGAGTGCCTTTGTGAAAACAGCAAACACAGACACGATTCTTGCCATAACTCTGCCATAACTTCTTGTGGAGTTCAGAGAAATGCATATTCAACAACGCCAGGCTGAACAGAAGCAGTCTACTGAAGCAGTCTGCTGGCAGCACACTGTGGCCCAACACCTACCATGTGTTATTAGTTCTTCTTGCACCTGTCATCAATCAGCGGGAGCCAAAAAACAATTAGTGCTAAACTTTCAGAGAACACCCAAACATAATTACACACCTTTGTCTACCGCAAACAATGGAAACATATATGTGATGCATATGAAATCAATTTGATGTGGTATACTGTAATGCATGTATTACATTGATAATTATACTCATATATATATATATACTGTATACACACACACACACACATATAATTTATTCACAGTAAGAGTACATATTATTTACATTTTAACATACATTATAACCTAATGGTTAGAGCGTTGGGCTTGAAACAAAGAGGGCTGGGGTTCAAATCCTGTTCTCTGCAGTTACTCCCCAGTCGCCTTGTACTGTATGTACTGTATGTACTGTATGTACGGCATATATACACACTCATACACACACACACACACTCACATATATCTATATGTACTGGATCTGCAAAGCCTGAGCACAAGGATCAGAGAGTGAGCACTTCATACCTTCTGTGATGGTGCCATACCATTAGGGGTTTGGAGGTGAGAAGGTGAAAATTGAGTAGGAGAATTCTAATCGTTACAGGAATTTGATCTTTGTCCAGTCATACAAATAATCAGATTAAAGGGGAACTCAAGTCGTTTTCAACCTGGGTCCCATTTTTTTTATAAACTTGGGGGTCTAAATGAATGGCAGTTAAAAAAAAGACAAAGAGACGAACAACGAGGCCAGATGTTTCCTCTGCATTGTCCACATCACGAAAAGATTCATCAAGAAAAGCATCTTCGCTCTCGTGAGACGTGAGAGTGAGACATCTCATTGAGTCAGTGTGTCCAACGCTGATGGACTCAAGACAAAGAACAAACGTTTCACTTCAGTTTAGATATGAAGACAGTGTTTGCCTTTTAATTCTTTTTATTTCAGACCAACATCTGTCAAACATCATCAGAACCAACTGCTGCTCTTCTGGTTCAATAAACCCATCACCAAGTCTTTCACTGAGGATTTATAAATGAATCTTATAATGGACGAGTCTTTGGTGCAATCGTGATGTTCAGCGTCTGGGGGACGTCTTGTTCCTTCTGTCATCAAACGTCTGCGGAAAAAGAAGAAGAAAACCATAAGATTCTATTTGCAGATCCGAAAACCCAAGGAGTAGTTGCCGTATCTTCTGTTTCCTCAGACATGTTTATATTATCACCTGGTAGTTTTTCAGTTTTACTCTTTATTCTCCACTCACCACATCGGTAGAGCCTGTTGACGCGGGCGATGTCGTTCTCGCTCATGAACGCGGCACGTCCAAAGTTACGGGAAGGATCGCTCCTGGCCAGAATGGTTGGTTGGCGGTTTTTGGAGAAGGCGTATCTTAAGCAGAACACAAACACAACATTTTTTAAAAAGATCAAAAAACTGAAGCACGACAACTACAGTAGAAAACCAGAGTTATCGATTCTGATCATGTTCCTGTGTGTCTGGTCTGGAGTGAATCTGCCTTTACAAAATGATGATGATGTACGCACACAGACGCATGCAGTCAAACACTCACTTGCTGTAATGCATGACAGAATCAAAGTCGTAAGGAGTGCCCAGGTTGTTGGTTTCCACCTTCTGGAAGTTATTTTCCCTTCCTGCACCGATGGAGAGAGATCGTTAAATACATTCCCGTTTTCCAATAAACATCTGAACTTCCTGCATGACTGCATCTGCCTGCTTCCTCGTTGCATCAGCGGCGGCCATTTTAACATCAGTGTTCAAGTTGTCATCACAAAGCAGCAGCGTTCTCACAACAAGCTACACTTTTCCTGTACATCTATTCTTGATTCTTTTTGAAGGCGGGTTGGCCTGTACCTTTTCCACACATGCTCCACCAGTTGGTGTGGCGTGACTGACCTGTCTGAATGTTCTGGTACAGGATGTTCACGTGAGTGTCCCTGTCAGAGCGCACGTGTTCGTGGTGAAAGCCGAGCGCGTGCAGGATTTCGTGCTGCACAATGGACGTGTACAGACAGCCGTTTTTCCTCAGGGACAATGGCTGCCCTCTGGTGGACCGGCCCACATAGGACCAGCACCTGACACACACACACACAGACACACAAACATGAAATCAGAGCAACGTTTAAAATGTACTGCTGACGTTGGGGTAAGAATACGAGTTCAAGAGTCGAATGACAACAATGGCATCAGGTGTCAGTCTTGTATTTTGGTGTGACTGTGGATTTATTTCACTTTCATCAGTCATGGCGTCTGTCTGTCGTCATTTCTTCTGTACCTGCTGGGTTTGGACACATGAACTTTGCATTTCCCGCCTGTGCAGGTTTCATGTGACTTTACTTCTACCAGATGTTAGTTTAGATGACTACTACTGAGTACCTTCACCTCTAGGAGACAGTACCTTTGTGTATGTGTGTGTGTGTGTGTGTGTGTGTGTGTGCATGCGTGCACGTGTTGTTACCCAGATCCAGAGAAGATGTGGAGGTACTGTTTGTGCCACCAGCGTCTCCAGACGAAGCGAACGCAGGTGGATTTGTGGAAGGTGATCAGTGACTGGATGATGATGTTGCGCTCTGCTCGGTCTGCAGAGATGATCACGAGAGTTCATGATAACACACACAACACAACACTACACTACACTTACATTTCCACTTTTTCTTCCCCATTTTTGTCATGAATCCAGATATATTGTAAGTAATATAAATATCTAATAGCTATATCTAATCATCTAATATAAATAGCTAGTAGCTATAATAACAGTGTTACTGTCACTGTGCAACAACCTGCTCTGAACAGGAAGTGATGGACCGCTCCATTAGAGGCTCCATCATCCTGCTGACAGGCTCTTGTGTAATCACGTGTTTTTCACGTCAGTATTTCTAACTGGAATCTGGACTGTTTGTTCTTCAGGTCACGGTGTCACTCACCATAATCCGAGGAGATAGAGACAGGCACTATGACGTAACTACTACTTTTAGGCCACAAGCAGCCAGTGGCTGTGCAGGGGTCGGCATTCCTCTGTCTGTTTGGCACAATGTCGTCATGGATCAGGTTTGCTGCACAACAACAACACACGACACATGAATGAATATTAAAACCAGCTATGTTGAGTTTTACCAGTGAGCTAAATACAACTTTAAATTCAGGTTAAAAAAAATAAAAGAAGGCAAAGATATATTTTGAAACTTCCAAAAGCTAAAGCTGACGTCGTCACTTTGTATGTTTTGTCTGACAAAGTGTCCAACACTCAAAGAATAACATTTGTTTGATTCATTCACATTATTGATTCACACTTTTTTCCACGTCTCATTTTGCTCCTGAAAAATGTGGATAAAAAGGAAAGTCTTCTTACAAAGCCCAGCGTTGGCTTTGCTGATGATTTCAGAGACGTCTGATGGTTCGTCTGGAGACAAACACAGAAAACAGAGAAGACGAAGGAGAAGTTTTTAATAACATGTGAATTATTAACATTGTTTTAGTTATTAGTTTATTATTGACCTCACCTATTTCAATTTCATTATCAGGTATGCCCTGCAACACAAAGTCAAAACACATTCAACAACTGTGCATGAAAATGTCATCAAAACCAACTCAGGGTTTGTGCAGATTGATAGCAGACAACATTTAACATTGTAACCGCTGAGTCAAACTCACCTGACGAAAGGCCATCAGTGGGACGAAGAGGAGGAAGAGGATAACAGGAGCCATGCCGCTGGTCCTCTCAGGTCAAACTGCAAATCTGACAAGACCAGAGAATAGACACCATGTTTGGTCATGATGAAATAAGTGTTAAAGCAGTCAGGCGGAAGTAAAAAGGAAAAGATGAGTGGAGGTTACCTGCTGTAGGTGTCTACAGTAGGGGCTCAGCTCCTCACTCTTTATAGGCAGCTCTGACAGGGTGTGGCGGGGCTCAGGGTTCCAGCTGTCACCTCACATACATTCTTTCTTCATTCTAAACTATTCAAGAAAGAAAGTTTTCGGGGAGGGAAAATCCCATCACCGTGACGCTATTCAGTGTGACAGCTTTGTTAATTTAAAACTGGTAATACCACACAAGAGTATTCCATTTATATTTACTTTGAAAGCTTTTGATGATTATGCCTTGTGCATAAAATATTTATTTGTAAATGCCTCAGGCCTGTGAAGACAACGTCAAGATACAAAAATAAATGTTTGCATTGAAAAATCTGTAGATTATTTTTGTTTTACTTATGCGACTCTTGACAATAAAGCCTGTGTACCTGTCAGCGACAAAACCATTTTCGACAGGTACATTGTCTGTGGACACAAAGAATGTGTGCGACTGCTGAGTGACATACTAAAAATAGTTTGTTGTTTCCCCTCAATACAACTGGGCTGGGTCAGGAAATACTTTTGTTGTTTTTAAAAACTTTCCATCAAGGGGCTTGGATTGGATTTCCAAATTTAAAAATTCATTCACAAAGTAATGGGTGGAAAACAAGACAAAACAAAAAGATGTCCAAAAAAATGGGGTTTGTTTTACACTTTTTTGCAAAACTAAAAAAATGCATGTGAAACAATTTCACCACAGATCTTTGTCTATTCATACACATGCATATTTATTGCAGTCTCTCAATTTTTTTTCTTTCTGAAAAAAGCTCTGAACAGACAAATCGACTGAACGTGTGATAAACACCTGTTCCCCGACAACATTCATGAACGAACATCGCAGCTCCACAAGAAGGACGAGTTCTGTGAGTTAAAACTTACAATCTAAGAGAGTTTAGTTCACACATTCAGCAGTGTACTGACATAAACACAACCTAAAAGCCAGTGTCAACCAACCCTGACTGCAAACATCAGCAACACTCCAAACACTAATAAAATAAAATAAAACCTGTTGACCAGGAAATGTCTCTCTTTTACATGATTATGTAGCTGCAGTGATCAAACACTCATCAGTCATCACTCATGCAGATTCAGTTTCTCGGGTAAAAATAAAAAAGCAAAAAAAAAAAAAAAAATTTAAACAGACATGACATTGTATCTTGACACCACTTACATAAACCTAAAGAATAAAGTGTTCCATAAGTCAGAGGAATGTTGTGCGACTGCATGTTTTGGTGATGTTTCATGTCACGGATCCATTTTGTCTAAACTTTAAATTCCACTGGCACCTGCTTAAAAGCTAAAGCTGAAGCTGAAGCTGGAAACAGCTAAAAGCTGAACTTGCACCGACATCAATGCAATCAGAGATTCCTTGAATGCATCTGATGGTTAGAGATTAACCCCTGAGAAACTTAACAGTGTTTCTCTATTCAAATAAGTAATTAATTTAATTATTGAGCAATATAATAAGTATATCTGCTCAGTAGTCTGACATGAAATACAAGTATTGTAATTCCAGATCAGTGTTAGTTCCCTCGCACACTCTAACCACAGGCTTTATCAGAAATAACCGGCACATGTTTCCTTTGGCAAGAAGTGGTTTGGCTGAGAAGTTTCAGGAAGTCGGTCAACTCCTTATCACCTAAGAGCTTTCATTTCCATTTGGGGATTAAACTGCACCCCAATATGTGGACAAGTATTACAACAACAATCACAGAAAAAATGTCAAATTTCACCTGCCAAATTATTTTTATCAACAAAAAATGTATGTATGCTAACAGAAGAAAGAAAACATTTCTAAATGATATCAGTAATTATAATAATAATAAAGATTTCTTGTCTAATAATAATAATAACAATAAATGCGGTGGACAATGTGAGAAGAAAGAAGCGACTCTGTCTCTTTGTTGTGTGTCTGTGTGTGTCTCTGTTTGCTGATTGGCTGTAATAATATTGTGTAACTTGGTATGGAACACTGTCATGTTCTTTGCACACATTCCTACGTGTTTTCCACAAATTTGGGTGTGTGAAAAGTCAGTGGTTGACTTAGGTACATTTTGTTACATCGTTAGGTTGAACGTGAGAGACGTGAAAACTTACACACAGAGACCCGGTGTTGTTCAGTAATACATCCAGGTCCAGTGAAGTTCATGGTGGATGAATTATGGAGCGACTGCTTTGGACCTCCAGCTGGTGGGACCTTCGCCTGCTGGTTGAATTTAAACTGTGGGATCTACGAAAGAGAAGAAGCAAGTCAACAACCACAAATAACAAAGGATGAGCTTCAAAAGTTCCCCACTTCAACAGCAGGCAGGTCCACAGAAAGTACAACAAACAGGGACGAGTGAGGGTTCTCACAGTTCTTTATGAGTCATCACAAAATGTTGTGATGACTTTGGACACTGGACATTTTGTGTTGCAGGTCCACATTGTGATGCAAATCAAATAAATTAGTTAATTGATGAAGACTTCTCCAGATAATATCATTAAATTGTGAGAATAATTGCCAGTGCTGGCATAAGTGTCCAATCGGGCCAATATGGGTTTTATCTTACTCAACTGTTAAGGCTAAAACATAAACACAGTGATAAAAAATAGAGTGGTAAAGTTGATTGTGGTGTTGAAACAATTCACTGATTAATTAAAACACACAAATGTCATCGTGAAAAAAATTTAAACAACAGACACGACATTGTAGTCTGACGCCACTTACATAAACCTGAAGAAGAAAATGTTCCATAAGTCAGAGGAATGTTGTGCGACTGCATGTTGCAGTGCGGTTTCATGTCACGGATCCATTTGTCTAAACTCTAAATTCCACTGGCACCTGCTTAAAAGCTAAAGCATTGATTAATTAATCAATTCATCAAGAGAAGCATCTGTCGGTCCATTGATTTTCTTTTGAATGCATCATTATACAGGGGGTCCTCGAGTTACGACGGTCTCGAGATACGACGTTTTCGTGGTTACGACACATCTCCCATGAACTTCCTTGTTTTGGCTTAAGCGGTTTGCCCCGTAAATACGTACAGACTTCGCACGGGAACTAGTTGGTGCCTGCTACATACTGTAGCGGGTCCCCAGGCCACTGAAGTTTACAACACGTTCAAGTTTGGCGAAGATGAAGACAAAGAGCAGTACGATACTATACTGGGAAAATTCAGTGCATATTGCTCTGAATTAGCAAAGGCTAGTGCAGAGTGAAAGTGATAGTGAAGAGCAAAAGCCACAATGTACTGTTCTCTGTTGTACCTGAAGGCCGGAAGTCGCTGCTTGGTGGTGTCACTTCCAAGACACTGAACCTGGTGAGGAGAGTCTATCACATCAACTGCTCAGAAGCAGTAAGTGTACGCACAGGCACAGTTGAGTCAATTGTGCATCGTTACTCTTACTACTGTTTTTAAAGGACTAGGATGCCTTCCATACACAAAATTAAACCCAAAGAGGACGCAACACCCGTAATCCATGCACCAAGGAGAGTTCCAGCTCCTCTTCGGGAACTGGAAAGGATGTGTCAATTAAAAGTCATCACAAAAGTGAAAGAACCAACAGAGCGGGTAAACCCAATGGTGTGTGTCGACAAATAGAATGCAGGCAAAGAAATGAGAATACGCATGGACCCAGGAGACTGATATCAAAATATAAAACGTGAGCACTGCCAGATATCAAAACAGAGGAAACTGCAAGTGAGATGGCTGGAGCAAACTACTTCTCAAAGCTGGATGTGGCACAGGGATTCTGGCAAATCAAGCTGGATGATGAGAGCTCGAAATACTGTACATTCAATACACCTTTTGGGAGGTATAGATTCTTCAGGATGCTGTTCGGCATAATCTCAGCATCTGAACTATATCATCGAGCAATGGACAATATGCTAGAGGCGTAATCCATGCACCAAGGAGAGTTCCAGCTCCTCTTCGGGAACTGGAAAGGATGTGTCAATTAAAAGTCATCACAAAAGTGAAAGAACCAACAGAGCGGGTAAACCCAATGGTGTGTGTCGACAAATAGAATGCAGGCAAAGAAATGAGAATACGCATGGACCCAGGAGACTGATATCAAAATATAAAACGTGAGCACTGCCAGATACCAAAACAGAGGAAACTGCAAGTGAGATGGCTGGAGGCAACTACTTCTCAAAGCTGGATGTGGCACAGGGATTCTGGCAAATCAAGCTGGATGATGAGAGCTCCAAATACTGTGCATTCAATACACCTTTTGGGAGGTATAGATTCTTCAGGATGCCGTTCGGCATAATCTCAGCATCTGAACTATATCATCGAGCAATGGACAATATGCTAGAGGGCCTGGAAGGGGTCTGTTGCTATGTAGATGATGTGGTAGTGTGGGGCTTCACTCTACTAGAGCACAATGAAAGACTGACAAGTGCTTCAGTGGGGGGGTGAAAATGGATTAAAGTGAAACCGAGTGAAATGCCAATTTGGTGTGCAAGAAATAACATTCCTTGGAGACAAACTTTCCTCTCAAGTAATAGAGCCGGATGAATGGAAAATAAAAGCCATTTTAAGCATGCCACGCCCCACAGACAAGGAAGGTGTGCTCAGAATAATGGGAATGATCAATTTGGTTGTAAAGTTCATACCCAACCTATTAGTGAAAACATCAGCACTGAGAGAACTTCTGCATGACTCCAATGAATTCAAGAGGACAAAATGAGCGAGAATGGAATGAGCGAGAATGGAATGCTCTAAAGATCAGACTGACGAATGCCCCGGGCCGGCAAATTATGATCCCAACAAGAGACTGAAAATTTCAACAAAGGATGGACTTGGAGCTGTCTTGTTACAGGCAGAAGGAGATAGCTGGAAGTCAGTTGTTTATGCCTGTAGGTCCATGGCCAAGGCTGAAACAAGATATGCTCAAATTGAGAAGGAATGTCTTGGAGTAGTTTACGGATTACAAATATTTCATTGCTATGTATATGGGCTTCCCACATTCACAGTTGAGACAGATCATCGTCCTCTTGTGTCAGTTATCAAGAAAAGTCTCAGTGAGATGTCACCGAGGACTCAGCAGCTCATCGTGAAAGTGCAAAGGTATGATTTTGAGCTTTTATACACACCAGGCAAGTATTCAGTCTGAAATGAGTACTGACAGCTGCACTGAAAAAGAGATTAAGAACCACGTCAACATGATTGTCGAGTCTCTACCTGTGTCTCATGTTAAAGCAAAAGAGATTAGTGAAGAAACAATCAAAGATAAGGAGCTACATACTGTGATTCACAGTGGCTGGCCCAAAGGGTCCTGTCCGAAATCTTACCACATTAGATCAGAGCTAAGTGTGGCAAATGGACTCCAGTCATTCCACACAGCCAGAGGCCAGAGATATTTCTTAGGCTACTCGAGGGACACCTGGGCATAGAGAAGTGTAAGAGAAGAGCCAGGAACGCCGTGTATTGGCACGGAATAAACAAGGAGATTGAAAACATGATAGGAAAATGTGAGACATGTAACAAGTACCAGAGCAAACAAGCAAGGAAGCCGATGTTGGTCCAAGATCTCCCCACTGCTCCTTTCACTATACTGGCAGGGACTATCTGCTATTCAAACTTTCCTGAGATCGCTCTGCTCACAAGTGCAACTTCTAGCAGTGTCATTACTCATGTCAAGTTCATTTTTGCCTGGCATGGAACACAAAAGACTGTAGTGAGAGACAATGGTCCTTGTTGTAACAGCTAGGAATGGCAACAGTTTGCAGGACAATATGGGTTTCACCATGTCACTTCAAGTCCCCATCATGCACAGGCAAATGGCAAAGCTGAAAAGGGAGTGCATATCATCAAGTGATGGTCACTCAGGGTCACCTGCCGCGAGGAGATCTCAGCGTCAAATCAAAAGACCTGTCAGACTCCATCTGTGAATCTGTGGACTGACGATATGATGTTCTCATTTTGTGTTTAAAAAAAAACATGGGAAAATGAGAGATGTACATGTGATTTTCATCTGCATTTGTTTAAAAGGCTTTGATTATGATCCCAGGTTCTTATTGACAAGTGTTCAGGTACGTTCTGTTCACAGTCTCAGAGAAAAGAGGATGTGTTGATATATAATGAATCACCTGAGGTGACCAGTAGAAGGAGCTACAAGACTAGGATATGTTGGTGTGGACAGGAGGGAATTAGAGAGGTGTCACGGATATAAAGAATAATAACATGGAGGATGTTCAGTTGTACATTAAAGTTTGAGCACCAGCTCACTGTGAATCATACAACGTCTCATCTTTAAGACACGGATAACACAGATCCCTATACAGTATGTGCCACAGCAATCAAATGTTTCTAATGTTTAACAACAGCCAGATTTGTCTCTGTTTCCTAAATGACCTAATTTAAACCTACAGTTATGTTTACGTTATTGTATATTTGTGAAAATAAAAAAAATACATTCTGCTCTAATACTCTCTACTCAATTTTTCCACTTTTGTCAGGTTTCTGTAAAAGAGAGAAGCCTCCACTGCGTGTTACAAACTTTATTTATATAAGTTTGACTATGGACTAAATATCTAGTATATCAGCAAGAAAAAAAAACCCTGATCAAATAGTTGCTTCAAGAAGCAGGTGAACTGCATACATACATATATACAGTATATATATATATATATATATATATATATATAGAGAGAGAGAGAGAGAGAGAGAGAGAGATGATTTCTTGCATTAAGGTAAAATATTGTTACAATGCGAAAGAAGAAAAAGCAAAAAGAGCCTCTGGTCCCAGCATGATGTGATATCTGAGTGATAAAGTGTCTGCAGACGATCCGTTCAGCCAGTCATCAGTTTTCTGAATGGAAAAATAAAAAGGAAAAAAAAAGATTCTGGTGAATAAACAACAAGTCTCAGAATTCTGAATATTTCTACCATGTTTTTACTTGTTCTACTCTTCTTCTCTTACACAGAAAACAGCAGTGGGATGTATTAGTTGTGTCTGTGCATTTATAAAAGTATGGTTTGTCTCACTCACAGCACTCGTAAAGCTTGTTGACACGGTCAATGTCATTCGAAGTCATGGACGATGACCCAAAATTAATATTAGGATCTTCCTTGGCGAGGATGGTTGGTTCTCCATTTACGGAGAAGGCGGTTCTTAAACAAGACACAAACACAATCACACACTGGCTCTTCACTCAGTCTTCTTCACTCGTGTTAACTCTGAGTTTGACTGTCATCTAAACTGATTTTAATTTAATTACTGACAGTAGAAAAACAAACTCTCACTTTTGATCATTTAGATGTACAGTATATGAAAAAGAACATATTAAAAAAAACATTTCAAGGAAACATGCAAATAAAGAAACCACACACGTGTT
>JAFBJQ010007567.1:0-11717 GCA_016785345.1 Trinectes maculatus | reverse complement strand
CAGTCGAGGCTCTCTGCATCTTTTGTGGTTATTCCAAGTGGGCCGCTACAATGGCCATTTGATTGTCTTGCCTAACTAGCTGTTGCAGCTCTCCCCCATTCAATGGGCTGGCTTGTCAGTAACAATTTGCAATTTAGAACCGTTTCAAATAACTTCACATTACCGAGGGTTACAGCAGAACTGGTCTTACTGTCTGTCATGTACAGAGGATGTTTTCCTTTTTAGCATTTTCACTGTCTAAAGTTTTTCCAACCTACATTTATTACCTGTGATTTGGCTTTTCACAAATAAGCAACTAATTCTAGGCTAGTGGTTAGTGGATGACAAGCCATAAGGTTTTCTAACCATTTGCTTTTCCCCAAAAATGTACCAAAATTTGATTGATATCAGCAAAAGGGAATGTGACTGTGTGTGTATGTGTGAGAAAGAATAGGGAGGGGGAAAGTTATGTGTGTGTGGGTGAATGGGTGTATGTGTGCACATGTATAAGGGGGAATCATTTTAATCATATTTGTTTTTTTAATATATATCCATTGTGGTCTGATGGGTGCTGGGGATATTAACTGTAGGTTTGTCTTGTATGCTGGCCCTGTAATACACTGGCAACCAATTCAAACGTAAACCTGTCTCCTGTGCAAAGCCAGCTGGGATTGGCTTCAGATCTTCCCGCACCCTTCTAAGGATAAGTTCTTGATGATGGATAGAATATAGTTTTCTCATACTCGCATGGTGACCTCTAATTAATAATACCAATAAATCATGTCAGTAAGTATCCCTGATTATCACCAGTGCTATTTTGGTGCTACAAGGTCTTACTGCAAACAGAAAATTCATATGTGCAACTTCAGTTGTATCAGAAGCTTAAAAAATACTCAAAAAGTTATTAAAGTTGGCACCAAGGAAGCTTTAACACATCCCACTACTATCTGTTGTGACAGCTTGCACAAGAAGACTCAGGTTTGTAGGGTACACATGTATCAATCATTGTCCAGTGTCCATGTGCAGTACATGGACTGACTGGTTTCAAAGGTGGATAAGCAGGTTTCACTGCACAATACACATACACACCCACAATGAGCCATTATATTGCGGTGTAACACTGAAAGAGGAAATCCCAGACTGAGTCTATAGTCTATCAAACAGTCACTTCCTCATACGTCTGTACTTGCTGCTACTGCTATACTGTGACTACATGTGCTTGGAAAATAATTGTTAAGATTGGATTCACTTAAGAAATACATTTAGATTCATGTCAAACCTGTAACAATGAAAGCACATGCAGTGAATGAATAATTTCTTTTAGTTTTTTAGGTGAGACAAATGGATAGAGTGCTTTCCATACTCTTTTATTGTGTTTTTTAATTGGAAGATATGGCATTTATTTTGCTCACCTGTGATTTAGGGCCGATACTTTAATGGTGACTGAAAAAGGTAAACAGACTTCTGGATTGAATTATAGTATGCAAAGTAACAGTCAGTGGCAGTGTGAGAAACTGATGCTTCCTGTGAATATCACATGTAAGATGGAATAGAGAACTGATCTTAACAGCTTTTCACTTTTGCATCCTGTGGTTATAAGTGCACATTATTTTGATGTTGATGCTGTGGGGAAGTTGTCACGTGTATTTATTTGCATGTAATCATATCTAAAGACATGACTTGAGGACAAAAAATATTGGTGACCACAGATAACTGCTATGACTTCCTGTGTACGTATCTTCAACAGTGATTATGTAATGAAATATCACTCTATGTCACCCTGTAAAAACCAGGAATGATTACATGCTACCCCCTGAACAATGAGTTTATAATAGTTTAAGCATCATTTTTGTGATGCATTCTCTAGGGTTTACACCACTTTTCTGTTCATATCAAACCATTGCTGTATCAGTGTAACACACAGTGTGTTTACTTTATCAATTCCTTCAGGGTAATTTTGTTCTTGTACAGTATTGTTTGGTCTTACACACAATATCAAAGCATATGCAGTGTGAAGTGCTGATCAACCTTTAAACTTTATTAAAACACAAAGTGGCTTTAATTTCATAACATTTGTTACTATCAGGAACATTAAATAATAATATCATTGTCACAAGTAAATCAGGAATAAACAGAGCTTTAACGATCAACCAAATACTTGTCGTACTCATAAACCAGCCTTTGACAACATGTAACCTACCTACGAGTTGGCACCTCACCACAGCTATGAAATGTATAACATCCAAGGAAAAATCTATTCACCATTAGTATACAAAGATCAGCTACGTCTTTATAACATATTACACGATGCCAATTTAGTGCTGACAAAAAAAGGATTTAGTGCTGACGAAAACGTGATCACACCTGGAAATAACAGTACGCTATAATATTCAAATACCCTAATTTTAGTGTGTCAGTACTATAAGAAATTATGGCCAGCTCACCATACCTGCTGGGCCTGGCTGCAAGGTGCTTCGATGTATTACTAGAATAAAATTAAAGAACACCGTGTTTTATTTTGTCCTGTGCCTCGGCCTTTCTCCTGGAGAAAGTTATTGAACTGTTAGGACTGGTGAGCAGTTTAGCAAAATTGAGTCTCTTGTATTATGGATATTATGTAAGGTCTACCTAAATGTTTTCACCATTTGTTAAGTGTTAAGTTACCTGCGAGAAATACTTTTAGAGTCTGTTTTTTTCGGAAGTAACCTGAACGCAGCGTAGGAGAGCAGTGTTTTGCAGGAAGACGCATCATAGTTGTTGGCCACACGCGGAGCCGCGGTGGGCAGAAACAAGAGAGAAGTGTATGTGCGGGGAAGGAGACGATGGAGTGCCGCAACTGTGTCAGTGAGTTCCCTACAGCAGCTGAGAGGACAACGGTGTGTTTGTGGATCTAAACAGCCATGAGTGAAACTGTAAAGAGGAGAGGAAAGGGACCCTCGAGGAACCGCTGGAGTGAGTAGTAGACTCGTCACACACCCGAGGCTGCTCACTGTTTTTACAAATTTACTCTTCCGCAACATTGACCACATTTTAAGCCAACACAATTACACCAGCCCTTCCATAAATCTCTGATACACTATTTAAAAAAGTTGTACTTTTTGACAGGTAGTAGCGTACCTGTCAAAACATATGTAGATAATTCGCACAGGTCTGTGTCCTCTTCAATATCCGGGTTTCAGATTCTCCACCACTCCTTAAAACGTGAGTTTGCGTTGCCAGTACTATTTGTGCTACTAGTAGCTATAAACATGTCGAATAAAAAAATAGTCCTCAATGTGTTGTTTCGTAGAGCCCCATAAAACGATTTGGACCAAAGAAATAAAAGTAAAAGTAAATGAATTCGCTAGTTATGTACAGTTTCGGTCAGATGTTGGAAGTTAATTTGATGTTATATTTACTGAAGTGATTAACTATGAGAATTAAAAATGTAAAATTTGGCCATGGCTAGTCGGGCGACACATACCTGCGCATGGTACTAACTTAAACCTACAACCTATAAAGGTATCCTTATATCAGAGTCCATCAGCACATGAGTATTTCATTAATTGTCATTAATTACCCTTAAACCTCTATATAAATTGCAGTAAAACCCCTCCATTGCTGCAGTTTGGAGGGTTCTTCTTGATTTGCTACACATTAACTGGACTTGCCAAAAAGGTCACTTGTGAAAAAGGTGAAAGTAGAATCTTAAACAGCAATATTTTTATTAAAACTGGACAAATGCACACATGTAAAGTGGATTGGTTATGCTTGGAAAAAGTGATTCTCGTCAGGCCTTGATGAATGTGCCACTCCTTTGCTTACAGGCTTGCCATAATGGTGTTGTAACATGTTCAGGAGCCTTTGGGTGTGCAGCTGTTAAACAGGGCTGTTACACCCACATTTTACCATTGCAGCTGACTGAGAGTTCACACCTGGTATTGACAACGTCTTTGTACAGCTGTGTTTGTAATCAGTGTGTTTACATGTGTGGGTCTCCAGGCCCTCGCAAGTTGAGAGGGATTGATTGAATAAATATGCCATGCGCAGCAGCAAAGATTTTAACCATTAGAAAAAATCATTTGGTTATCTGTGTTGATATTGTGGCAGTTGTTATGAATAAATCATACGTACACGGATGTGCACTAAGATGTGTAAAAGATTTTTTGGCACAGTAATATCTTAATTTTATCTGATGTTTTGCACCATGCAGATATTGTATCATCTCAAACTCCAGGTATTTTTTTTTTACCACCAATAGCTCCTTATTGATTATATGAGGATTAATCCTTTGAGCTTTGGTACACTGTGTGTAGATTTTTGTTATAATCTTGTAAATTTTGATTAAATAGTAACAGTTTTACAGGTTCCATTTTATTAAGACTTTAATATTGTATTCATTTTGAAAAAGGTTTATATTTTTCATAATTGTTTTCTTTAATAAGATGAGATAAGATGGTCTTTGTCCCTGTGTATCCCTAGAAAGGGATACACAGATCCACTTTTTTCACTTCCGATACAGATACCGATATCTGAGGTTTAGTGTCGGCCAATACCGATCCGATACTGATACAGAAAAACAGTGCTTGATTACCTAACAAACCATGTCTCATTGTGTGGAAAAGACTGGGATCATTCTTTTGTTTATTCAGTTCAACATATTCAGTATGCTTTTTAGGGTGAAATCTCTAGAGATGCTTGATTAAGTTGGTCGTGTTTAAGGGCAAAAAAATATCTCAGTAATTTTTTAAATTATCTACATAACAAGAATCTGCTGATATTCTTTAAAATTTGATTTTTTTTTTTACAAAACATTTTGTTAAAACTCCTCATGCTCACCAGGACATTTATGGATGTCCTGGAATATTTCAGAATATTATGTTCTTTAAACTTAAGCATTCAAGACACTCCCAGTTTAACTACAATGTAAAGACATTAAATGAGTAAACAGTCTGGTTCTCTGCTCTGAGGTCAGTTGTGCAGCAGACAACAGTGTTTCTTCTACATATATATGCATATGGTTCTCTGTGACTCACGTGCTCTTGCATGCGCAGTTGTGGGCCTCACGCGCGTCTCTGCGGACGTACTATGTTTGCACTCCCCCCTCAGGGTTGCTAGTTTACGGACCCACAGCGCTGCTGCTATGATGTTTTCAAACAGTGTACAAGCAGGAGCTAATAAATGACACAGATAGGTCGTTGAGCTGCTCTTTATTGCACATGTTGCAGATAACGTTATTTGGACCAATGAACTGACCGAACCATTTCCATGCAAGTCAGGTAGAGCCACGTCTCACCAGGAAATTATCTGCTGGGCTTGTTGCTGAGAGCAGAGATTCCTGCAGGTTTCCTCCATGTGATCTATGACTCCCATTTACCATCTATGCAGCATTTGTTTGTTTTCTTTGTTTTCGTGTGGTCGTTGAATGTGTTGGCTGAGGTAGTGTGAAACATTTCCAGATGGCTAATCCTTTCTCTCACTCCATTTTGAAAACAAATGTGAGCCTCAATGTCGCGCGGTGCTGGCCATGACGTCACTCGCAACGTACAGCATAGAATTACAGTGAATAGTTCTGCCCCTATTGTCACCGATACCCAATTTAGAATTTTCTTCAGTATCGGAACTGATAACGATACAAATATCGGATCGATGCATCCCTAGTCCCCGAGGGGAATTTTTTTTGCAGTACTAACAAATCAACTGTGACACATTACGGAGTAACTTTAGCAGACACATGTGTGTTTCATACATATGCAATAAAACTACAGAAGATAGAATATAATATACATATTTACATAAGAAAAACTGCTTAATAATATTATTATATAATAACTAGGGTTGTCAATGAAAAATCTCACATTTTGAAATTCATTAATAATCACGATTGAAAGTTGGCTTTTCCCTTATAACTGAATGAATAATCACTTTAGACAGCATGTAATATAGACACTGTTGTTTATAATGTAAATGTATAAGTGAGTTTATATATTTTAAATATAGTTTAAATATAAATTTATAAGGTAAATGTTCAAATGAAAGCAGTTTAGCAGTTCCTACCATATTACGGGCACTATTGGTGCCTAGAGTGGTTAGTTTGCCACGTATTTTCCAGTCATTGGAGATGTCGAGGAATTCATCATCAATGCTAACAGAGGTCCAATGGTCACCAGTAAGTGCGACGTTGTTAACTGTGTTTAAAGTATTTTATCTTGTTAATCTCGGCCACATTAATCTCACAGATTAACGTTTTAATTTTGACAGCACTAATAATAACATATTGTCAGAGTTCACATTGTGGCAAATGAGTTAAAGTATTGAAAGTATTTTTGGGAAATATCTTGGCAGCTGTGGGTCATAAAAGAAGAAAGCCACCACTTCTGTGTCATTGGGTGCACTGTTTGATTGCTTACATTAAGAAATTTGTGGCTGGGAGTCACGTGGGTGCAGCATCCAAGATGGCCGCAAGTTAGGGGAGCTCCCGTCCTGCAGGGGCTATTTTCTAAGTTTTAATGTGAAAACGCATATAGTTAAGTAATTTACTGCTCACTTTAAGGACTTTAATTACTTTCGGTCAAGAAAACGCTCGGAAGACATGTCGACATCTAAATATTTTAAAAACTCATCTCGCATGCCAACCCGGAAAAGTCCGGCGCACGAGGATGACCACGCTGCCGATGATGCTCCCCTAATATCTACTGACACGCCGGTTAGTCTAGAAAAGTTGTTTGATGAAATTTCAACGATGAACGGCACGCTGCAGAGTGTTGCGACGGACGTCTCGTCTATTAAACAAACAACGGCGGAGCTGAACAATGCGGTCGCGGCCATGCAGGAGAGGCTGGGGGAGGCCGAGGCACGCATTGTACACCTGGAGGTTACGTCGGAGCGGCTGATACACGACAAGGGGGGCAAAGATAAACAGATGGAGCAACTGTGGAACCGAGTGCAAATTCTTGAAAACCAAAGCAGGCGAAATAACGTCAGTTTGGTGGGATTAAGGGAAACCTTTGGCACTAATGGGACGCTGCTCGGCTGTGTTCAAAAGATTCTTGAGGAGGGGCTCGGTGTTGAAGCTGACGGGGAGTTTGAGATTGAGAGGGTGCACAGGCAACCGGCGCCTATGCCGGACGCAGATCACCCCCCGAGGCCGGTGCTGATACGCTTTCTGAGGCAATCTGCGAGGGACAAGGTGATCAATGCAGCTAAGGAAAAGCGAGGATTTGTCTGGGAAAAATGCCGCATATCTGTGTTCCCGGACATGTCTCGAGAGTTGGCGCAGAAGAGGAAAGCGTTCACACCGGTGAAGCGCAGACTGCACGAGCTTGACATCAGATACATGTTGGCTTTCCCCGCGACGCTGCACTTCAAATGGAAAGGGGAAAACGTGAGTTGCAACACTGTGGAAGCTGCGGAAAAAGTCATCAATGAGCAACGACCGGGAGGAACTGTGGACTGAGATGAATGTGTGAGGTGAGCTGCTGTTTACAACGTAAGACTATGCGTATTGTACTGAACTGAGTAGCCAAGGGCCCCAATGCAGGCCAGCGAGAGGCTCCTCCTGACACAGAGGGTTGTCATGGGAGCGGCGTTAATCCCACGGACCATTTGCGTGTTATTTTTTCTTTTCTTTTCTCTTTTTTCCTTTTTCAACAACGAGGAGCGTCCAGCACTCGGACACTGGCTGCGTCAAAACAGCCGGACACCTTTTGTTTCAAGTTCAGTTCATGTTGTGATGTTTTGGTTCTGTTATACATGTTCAAAGTCGGGCAGGTACATGGTAGCAAGTGATTATTATGAGGGTCTAAAAGTGACAACATTCTCCACTATAGATGGTTGCAGACAGATGTTTAAAGCACAGGGTACTTATTTAATCTCCTTTCTCCTTTGTTTCTTATTGATATGGTTATTATTTTTATTACTGTTTATTTTTAACTAGGAAGGACAAATATGACTAGTAGACCAGTTAAGTTTATCTCTTGGAACATAAATGGATGTAGTAGTCCTATTAAAAGGAGGAAGATAATGTCATTTTTGAAAAATAATCAGGCAGACATCGTTTACATACAGGAAACGCACATGCAAGGTTTAGAGGCCGAAAAATTTAAAGTGGGATGGGTGGGACATATATTTCACAGCTCATTCTCAAGCAAACGTAATGGTGTTCTGATTTTGGTTCACAAGAATGTAAGTTTCATTTTGCTGAAACAAACTAAAGATACAGAGGGTAGGATTACCTGTTTAGAAGCAATGGTCGAGGGCGTTCCGCTAGTATTATGCAACATATACGCACCTAATAAGGGAGATCCCAATTTTTTCCACGAGCTAAATAAAATGTTAGGGGATACAGAAGGTGAAATTGTTCTAGCTGGGGATTTTAATGAAGTTATGGATCCAGTATTAGATAAGAGTTCATTCAGACCTCCTCTCATGACGAAGGAGAGGGGGGCCTTACATATGCTTAATAGAGATATAGGATTGACAGATATATGGAGGCTAGTAAACCCAAATGTGAAAGATTTCACTTTCTTCTCTCACTGTGAGACTGTGAGATAAAAACAATTTCACTGACAGACCACGCACCAGTCGAGCTGCTTATTAAAGCTAGCCTTAAAACTGAAAGGAGAGGTAGATGGAGACTAAACACAGGGCTAATGTTGGACTCAACTTTTAGAAAGACAATAGAAGAAGACTTAAAAATCTTCTTTGAAATCAACATTGGTAGCATTGATAATATAACCTCTGTATGGGAAGCATCAAAAGCATATGTAAGAGGAAAATTCATAGCACAAGCCGCTAAAAAGAAAAAAGAGAATCTAACGAGGGTTAACGACTTAGAAAAAGAGATAAAAGATAAGGAATTAGATCTTTCGAAAGACTTCTCTGATGAGACATTTCAACAACTCTGTGTAACCCCATGAAAATTACAGTTGGGTTATTGGCTTCATGTTCAATTATTTTTAAGTGTGAGTTCATTAAGAGAGTTGTTTTTGACTGTAGTTGCTCGAAGTAGTCACAAAGGGGGCGCTTCATGTACAGTCAACGGGAGATTGAGCGAGTGTATGCATTGCATGGTGGGAGCAAGACACGCTAGTCAAGCCTGACGCTGGTGCTATACCGATCTGTTAACGAGCGATTATTTACGTTGATGGAAAGAACATTGTTTTACTTTTCATGGACACGAATTGAATACTTTTGCTGAGTTAGAAAGTTCCAGGACTGCCGGAGGAATTACTGTGTTTTGTTTTCCTTACTGAGGACTCCGGTGAGTTTCTGGTTATATGCTATGTGCTAGTATGCTAGCTGATAAGCTTGAATTTCAGTCAGTATGATTGTTAATATACGATGTTGTTATGTTACAAAAACCCAATCGGAGATTGATTGTAGATGTTGCAAAGAGTTCAGTGAGTTAGTAGGCTGAGTTGAATTATAAATGTAATTGTTCGCGCAGCAACCGTAATTTGTACTGCGTCATTTTTGGACGCCATGTTCAAGGTGGATGAGTGTAATTTGTCCGCTAAGGCTTATGATACGTATCAAGGGTTTTCCTTAATTTTATGAACACTGTGTTAAGTTCATTTTGAGATAAACAGATAAAATGATAATTGATACAGAACAGAGATGATAATTTGTGCAACATAGTTAAGTAAAACTGTAATACACATTAGTGACTCACATTAATGGTGACTTGAGGTTTTTTTATATCTCATAATACAGTTGTTATAGGTTGCATTTGAATAAGAGAAATACATGAAACATAATTCTGTACAGAAATGTATTGATAACTCTATATTCTGCTATGCAGATTGGGTTTTTTTGCTGGATCTACATCTATTCGGTGTTGATATTGACCAGGGATTCGTTCATTCGAGGCGAGACAGAGTCGAAGGGGATGCGCAATCCTTCATCTTCCTCATCGTTGTGAAGAGTCACACCTGGATCAGATAAGATCTGAACAACATATCGCACACATACACACTACCCGGGTAGCACACACACTAAAAGGACTTTGACGGACGTGAATTCAATTTGACTGTGGACCGAACATTGACGAACTTTGGACTTTGACATAAGAACAGCTGTAAGCTGGAAAGGACACTTCATTTGTTTTGTTATTTTCTTTGTTGTTATTCAGGGGATTTTGAATCCAAAGGGATTTCACTTTTTGTTGGTTGTTTAAATAAATATTTGTGTTTATCTTGTACATTAGCCTTCCCTCGCTCCTTGAGTCGAACCACAGTACAGTATATCGAACTGTCTAACTTACTGGGTTATACACTTCAGATTACACAGAGGTTACATCTGCAAGCTTAAATTCTCTTTACATGAGATTTATAATAAAAAGGCAGAATATGCACTTTATAGAATGAAAACAAGCTTTTATGAAGGTGGAGAAAAGATGGGGAAATTATTGGCCAGACAGTTGAAGGAAAAATTTTCTGCTAATACCATACCAGTTATAAAGCAGGGGGATACACAATTTTTCGCTGCTAAAGATATAAATAGAATATTCCAACAGTATTATGAGAAGTTATACACTTCTTCCGTATCGCCTAATGCCTCACAAGAAGACATTGAACGGTTTCTCGATACTATAGATGCACCCAAGCTCTCACCTCAGGAAGCAGCTGAACTGGAGTCTCCCATAACTGAGGCTGAAATAAGGCAGGCAATTTCTTCAATGAAAAATGGGAAGTCACCGGGTTATGACGGACTTCCAGCAGAATACTATAAAGCCTTTGCTGATATTGTTGTGCCAGTATTACAGAGGGTATATCAGGAGATGTTTGATAAGGGTTGTGTAGCCCCAACTTTTAATGAAGCGGTGATCTCACTAATTCCTAAAACAGGTAGAGATGCAGCAGACCCTTCCAATTTCAGACCTATAAGCCTGCTCAATCTTGATTGCAAGATCCTTACGAAAATTTTGGCAACGCGTTTACAGTTGGTTTTACCGAGCATTATTCACCCCAGCCAGGTCGGTTTTATGAAAAATAGATCTTCGACTGACAATATTAGACTTTTGTTACACCTAATGTGTTTGAGTCAATCCCAAAACGTTCCTATAACGGCTGTTTCTTTAGATGCAGAGAAGGCCTTTGATAGGGTGGAGTGGCAATTTCTGTTCTCCACCTTATCCCATTTTGGCTTCAACTCTAACTTCATTAAATGGATAAAAATGCTGTATAAAGAACCCAAAGCAGCGGTGATGACAAATGGAATAATCTCCCCCTTCTTTAATTTGACCCGCGGGACCCGACAAGGATGCTCTTTGAGTCCATTATTGTTTATTATCTTTCTAGAGGTTCTCGTAGTGTCTGTTAGGGCACACCCTGGGATAAGAGGAGTAAGGGGAGGAGACAATGAACATAAATTATTATTATATGCTGATGATATTTTAGCCATAGTGTCTGAACCTTTAACCTCCCTGCCACATCTGATGGACACCATACAGTCCTTTTCAAGATTTTCAGGCTATTCCATTAACTGGAGCAAATCTGAGGCAATGGCCCTTTCAAAGCCATGTATTTCGTTTTTGGTGGAGAAGTTTAATTTTAGATGGGTACGACAGGGGATGAAGTATCTTGGTATCAAGCTTTCTGAGGAAATAGACGACATAGCGGCACTAAATTTCAACCCCTTACTTCAAAAGATAAAAACGAATCTTGACAAGTGGGGAAAATTAAAATTAACATTCTGGGGAAAAATTTTTGTTATAAAAATGATTGTTGCCCCAAAATTTAATTATGTGGCAATGATGC
>JAFBJQ010007556.1:0-10722 GCA_016785345.1 Trinectes maculatus | reverse complement strand
GTGGGTTTTTAAACCACTTACGTATATCCATGATATGAAATAGAAAGCCAACGAAAACTCAGACTCGCAGATTCATTCATTCATTCATTCAAAAAGCGCGGTAACTGTTGACGTAGTCTACGTCACGTGTAATCAAACATAACCACACCATTGTTTCATTATATTTTTAATATCTTCATGATAAAGAAAGCATTAGTATTTCTTAACACAAAATTATAAAACCAAATCAAGTTTTTTTTATTTATTTATTTTTTTTAATGTGTGCCTCCAGTGGGGGGGCACACCCATTGCTATGGGCGGGCCAGGCCCCCTATGGCCCGCCCATAGCGACGGGTCCGGACCTCACCCCAGGGACTCAAACCCAGCCGCAGATCCAACTGCTCACAAGGCCCCGTCGAGCCTTGAGTGGAGTTACGCCACTCTCAAGGTTATCGTCTGCTGTTTTTACTTATTCACTTTTTTTATATTTTTTTTATTTACTTTTTTTTTACAGTTTTTATACTTTTCTGATTCTTTTGGTCTTCTTTTCTTGCACGTACATTGGACAGGGCACAGTTCTAGTAATAGTCAATATGCAGAATTTTGTGGTAACAGGTTTTCTGCTTACCTTTTTTGTGCCGGCTTGTGCCCTTTGTCCTTTGTTCGTGAAGAGAAGTTTTTAGGTCCGAATGCTCCTTCTACCGTCCTACGCCAATTCCCTCAGATCCCGGACGAGCCCCCAAAATTGTTGAGATTCACCTAGAGTGCAATCTCACCCGGGCCGGGAGCGAGAAACAGAGTAGAGGAGGCAGGCGTTGAATCAAGTAAAAGTATTTATTAACGCAATCTGCAGAGAGCGGAGATCATACAGCACCCTTTAACAGTGGTATCAGGAAGAGCTGAGAACGATCTGCCTGAAGTTTCCTGAGTCTGAGCTTAAATACTGTCAATGTAACACCTCCCTTTGCATAAGTCGTGTCTTACTATGTTTGGCCTGTGTTGCTGCTGACATGTGTTACTCGTGTCTTACTATGTTTGGCCTGTGTTGCTGCTGACGTGTGTTACTGGACAGAGCTCGTGGTCACATGGTCTAGGGGTGTAGTCTCCATTCTAAACGTCAGCATATCTATGCTGAGCAACACAGGGTGCGTGAGAAACTGTTCCTGTTTTGTCCATATGTCAGCAACTGTCTGTCTGCTGTTCTGTAGGATAAGGCACTTATCTACAAGGTCATAGGAGACCATACGTTCCGCTCTTTCTGGTACACGCTGTACTTTGAGACATGTATGCATCATATTCACCAATCCCTGCCAGATTGTCTTGTGTTATTTGTTGCCAAGCTATCCAGCATTTTTCCTGTTCTGCCTTCGTGTTCTGATCCTGTTTTTGCCCCTCTTGGACTTCGGATTCCTGCCTGCCCCTTGTCGGATTTGTTTGCCTGTGTTTTGATCTCCTGGTTTTTGACTCTGCCTGTTTTGTGGACTAAGTAAACGGATTTCCCTTTCAACTCGCCTGCCTCGTTGTTGTGCTTTTGGGTTCTCTTTTGCCAGCACCAGTGGTCGTAACAGCTACTGCATTTTCTGGCTGGTTTCAGGTTCTCTTTGGCAGCCCTCCCCCCAACCATCACTGAGCCCCCCTACCTTACCTTACCTTTCAAACACCTGCCAACATACAACAAAAACCTCTCTTACAACATCCACATGTCTGTCAATACACTTCCTACACTCCTGTCACACAGCCCTGCTGACACACACAAACACACGCAAAAAGATATTATGAATAATTTACAATACAGTCTAATGGCCACTTGGGAATGAGAGCATTGTGTTGTGATGGGGATTGGGGTTGGGTTAAGATGGAGTTTGAGATTTTCTGTTTGTTACTATTTAGCCCTGTGCTCAGCCCTATCACACTCGGTTATGATTTAAATAAAATTTATGAGATGATTAGATTTAGCTTGATATCACCTCACAAATACTTAAAATCTTCATTTGAATTCACACTCAGGTAGAGTAGTTCTTTCTTCAGCTCAGACACAAAGCACAGCTGTGTGTATGACATACTGTGGGTGTTGTGATCTGGGCCCTGTTTCAGAAAGGAGGGTTAACAAACTCTGAGTTAAAATCTAAACTCAGGGTTGACCTACTCTGAGCTGTCCAACTCAAGAGTTTTCGGTTTCATAACAGGCGATAAGAGTTAGGTCAATCAACTTGGAGTTGCTTTGACTCTGAGTTAAGTTCGCGCACGCGGAGGTAAAAAGCCTTCATGAATGGAACAAAGATAATGTGATTCACCATGGCAACACGTGAAAACAAACCCCGCACATCATATGTAGCGGCAAAGTTCGTTCAATTCAATTTTATTGACCCAATTCTTAAAGCTCTTCAGTTACAACACATGCCGCTACTATTGTACAGCCTTCTAGCATTAAGCTTGACAACGATGAGAATCCAAGGTCTTGCCTGAGTCTGCTGATGTCTGGTGTGAGTCGCTCTGGTGGGACGTTGCTGATGATTTCTATTTCTCCAGTTGTCGCTGATTCCCATTTCCGTGAATCACTCTGGTAGATCTGGGGTTGATCGTGCCGATCGAATCTCAGGTTAGTCCCGGGTCAGACTGCGGTTAGTCTCTGCTCTCACAGGTTGACCACTGGTTTAATCGCTCAAAAACTGTCTTGCTCTGTAGGCCGACAATTCTCCTTTCTCCTTCAGTTCGTGTGTTCTCTCTTCTTGTCGTCAGGCAAAAGTGAGGGGTACAGCTCATAGCGGCCCGATACCTCACACGTACACATTGTGCATCTGGCTGTGTACTATATATGAGGTCATCACGGCCCCAAAGGCAGTGTTGTACATTAAAGCATTCCTGGCCACATTGTCGTCGTCAAAGGAAACCTATCGGTTTGGTCAATATGAAGAAGAAAGAAGAAGAAACACTTTATTTTATCCACACAAACGGGGAAATTCTTCTCTGCATTTTTACCCATCCACACATATATGAGTACATTCTTGTGAAATAGACAGAAGTACATTACACACAGCACACACACATGCGGAGCAGAGGGCCAGCCAATGAAGGAGCCCGGGGAGCGATGTGGGGTTAAGGGCCTTGCTCAAGGGCCCAAGGTGGTGGACTCTCCCAATTTCCAGCCAATCCGGAATGCAAACCGGCAACCTCACGTACCCAGGCTTGTTAGACCTGGTCCAGGATGGTGGCGCATCACCCAATGTTCGGCCGAGCTGGGAATCGAACCGGCGACCTCTGGGTCCAAAGCCTCTTGGTCCAAAACCCGACTCTTAAGCCTCTTCGCCACCACCTCCCTAATATGGCTCCTACATCCTATTTCTTCCAGGTGGAGTTGGACGTTCTTATGCATTGCTACACCGAATACGAACACATATTCAAAAAAAAAAAGAGCAGCACAGTCGCTGCTCAGCTGCTGTAAAGGATCGTGAGGTGGTATGGCAGAAGATTGAATTAATAAAAAAAATATTGCAAGTGTTTCACATGTTCAACATTTATATTCTATTTGTGTGTTTGTGAACACAGGTGCTGTCCAACAAGTACAAAAAGTTCTTAGCAGCAACAAAAGATGAAATATAAAAATATAGTACAAACAGGTAGGCTGTGTTTGTTTAGTCTGTCCCGAACAGCAGTGAGTGGCTGCATTCAGCATGTCAGTGTTTCAGCTGTCCCAACACTGTCTCTATTTAACACTGTCACTGTTTAACACTGTCACCATTTTCTATTGTCTGTTTGAATCGGAAAATCGGTTTTGATTTAAAATATGTGAGTGCATTGCTACACAGACTAATAAATGGTCCGATTGAAAAGTTATGAATCTTGGTTTAATTCTGCTGATGCAGCTGCTTAAAGCTGCATCTCCCTCTTTGACCCCACCGACCCACCCCCATCCCCCGTAACCCCGACATCCCAACAGCTGCGTTGCAGCAACAAATCTACGAAGCTGATACGTTTCAACTCTAATCAATGTTTGTGCTTCAGTTTGTGTTGCCATTTGCTAAAAGACTAAGTGCGATACAAAGAATGTGCTCATGTGAGGGCTGAGAATGTTGCTGAGATAAATGATTGACGGTGCAGAAAACGGTAGCGTTCATATAAATATTCATGTTGAAATGATAAAACGTCTAAACGGGGTCTGATGATTTTCTCCTGACGGAGATTCCTGCGCAGTATTTGTGCTTCGATATCAATCGAGTCTTCCAAAAAAGCACACGCCATGTGTGCCACGCCTTTCTGTCCACACACAGGCTCAGATAAAGAGGACAAACTCAGGGTTAGTTGGATAAAACCTGCCAGCGAGCAGGTTAGGTTTACAGAGTATGTTGCCACGGTAACTGACTCAGAGTCGAGCTGAACCAGCTTCGTGAAACCGAAAACCCAGAGTTTCCTCTGACTCTGAGTCAACTAACTCTGAGTTTTCACTAAACCTGCTTCCTGAAACAGAGCGCTGGTGTTTGTGTCAGTTTATTTTGGCTATACTGCTTGGTTTTTGTTTATGTTTTTGGTGTTTTGTTTTCCGCTTCCCTGAATCTGCCTGCAGGGCGTGTTGTGTGTGGCTGGAGGTGGAGCCGGTCTCTCCTGGGAGCAGCTGATGAGACGCACCTGTTTTCTACCTAGCAATCAAGCTCCCTTCTTAAGGAGCATGTGGACACCACTTCAGCGCTGGATTATTCCACTCCTGACGGTACTCATTGCCTTACTTGTGCTTAGTCTTCTCTCACGGTTGGTACTGATTGTTTGTGTCTTCTCCAGTTCCTGTCTCATTGCTGCAACCAGCCTCCTTTGTTGCTTGCCACAGCACCCTTTGGTTTTTTCCCACTCTACCGTCCAGAGACGTAGAGTCGCTTTCAGTTTAAAGACTTTATTAATAAAGCATTTTTTGTTATTCCTTTAAGTCCTGTCTGCGCATTTTTCTGGGATCCAGACACAGAGGAGCCCTGACAGAATAATCCAGCCAAAGAAATGGATCCTGCGGATTTGGACTGGGTAAAAACAGCCTTTCAATTTCACGGCAGCAGAATGGGTCAGCAGGAGGCAGCCTTGCAGAATGTCATCGATCAACTTGGCCAGCTGACCACCTGTGTTTCCCGGCTTGAAGAACGCCTCATCAGCGGCACCTCTCCTGCACCTGACAACCTGCCTCTTCAGCCTCCGGCGCCAGCCACCCCTTCTCCGGAACCCGGCTACAGCTCTTCAGCGGCGGCTGTGGCTTCGGGTCCAGGGTACGTTACATCTTACCACCGTGAACCACACATTCCTACCCCCGATAAGTTTTCTGGGGCTTCTGTAGACTGAAGTCGTTTTTTTTATATCAGTGCTCTTTGGTATTCAATCAACAGCTGAGCACTTACAACACCGATCAATCACGTATTGCTTTCATTTGCAGTTTACTTACCAGTAAAGCAGCTGCATGGGCAGTAGCTATTCAGGCTAATCAACCCCAGATCTACCAAGATTTTTTTGTCTTTACAAATGAGCTGCGGAAAGTTTTTGACCATCCCCTTAAGGGAAAAGAAGTTGATAACAAATTGCTGCAGTTAAAACAGGGCGCAGCAACAGCAGCAGAGTATGCCGTTGATTTTCGCATTTTCGCAGCAGAGAGTAAATGGAATGACAGAGCATAACAGGGAGTTTTTACTCGTGGATTAAATGAAAATATCAAGGATGAGTTAGCCGCCAGAGATGAGACTAGAACCCTCGATGAGCTTATGTCTCTAGCCATTCGATTAGATCATCGCCTAAGAGAGAGACGTAAGGAAAAAGCTAACATCGGCTCACGTAGCAGTGAGGCTTTGAAGACCCGAAGCCCAGCCAAAGCTTTTTCATCTCCACCTCATCCGGTTCCTGTCCCTAGTTCCGAGGAGCACCGCCACGCTGTTTATCCTGAACCCACGCAGCTGGGGAGAGATCATCTTTCGTCAGAGGAACATGTCCGGCGAAGAAGAAACCATCTCTGTCTCTACTACGGCCAGGCCGATCATCTCCTGGATTCCTGCCCTAAAAAGCCAAAAGGCAGGCTCACCAGCGTTGAGGGGAAAGCTGGTGGGCCAGGTCCTCTCTAACTCTCTGTCCCCTCGCCAAATTCTTCTAGATGGTGCTCTGTCCTGGGATGGCAGCATCAAGCCCAAGGTACTTATTGACTCTGGAGCAGACGATAATTTCATCGACCAAGCATTTGTTTCCAAAAACAATATTCCTCTCTCCTCATTAACATCTCGGAGAGAGGTGTTTGCTTTAGATGGTCGACTGTTGTATTCTGTAACTCATCAAACTCAACCTTTGTCTATACGTGTAACTGGAAATCACACTGAAAAGATTAGTCTGTTTGTGATCTCATCACCCATTTCACTTGTTGTTTTTGGTCTCCCCTGGCTCAGAACCCACAATCCTCACATTGACTGGACCAGTTTAAACATTGTTAACTGGAGTATTTTCTGTCATTCACACTGTCTCCATTCCGCTATACCCAATTTAGCTCCATCACCCATGCCTGTGTCTATAGATCTTTCCTCAGTCCCTGAACCCTATCATGACCTCAAAGAGGTGTTCAGTAAAGATCAGGCACTCTCATTACCACCACACAGACCATATGACTGTGCAATAGACTTCATACCCAATACAAAATTATCCTCCAGTAGACTTTACAAACTTTCGCAGCCCGAGCACGCCGCTATGGAAAAATACATCACTGACTCTCTTGCTGCTGGACTACAGTCCTTCTACCACCCCTCTCGGCTCAGGGTTTTTTTTTTGTTGATAAGAAGGACAAAACCCTACGTCCATGCATAGATTTTCGTGGTGTTAATGACATTACCATAAAGAATAAGTATCCGTTGCCTCTATTAGATTCAGCTTTCGCTCCCTTACACCAAGCCCAGATCTTTACCAAACTTGATCTCCGAAATGCCTACCACCTGGTACGAATCAAGGAGAGGGATGAATGGAAAACTGCTTTCAAAACTCCTATTGGTCACTTTGAATATTTAGTAATGTCATTTGGCCTCACTAATGCTCCTGCTGTTTTTCAACACCTCATCAACGATGTTCTTAGAGATATGTTAGGGCGATTTGTATTTGTTTTGTATATTTTGATTTTTTCCAGCTCCTTGGAGGAGCATATTCAACATGTCCGTTTGGTTCTCCAACGACTATTGTTAAATCGCCTGTTTGTGAAAGAGAAATGTGAATTCCACAAATCTTCTGTTGATTTTATCGGATTTGTGGTGGAGAAGGGCCAGCTGAAGTCAGATCCAGCTAAAATCCAGGCTGTGGTCGACTGGCCGACTCCTACAACAAGGAAGGAGGTTGTGGTTATGGCACTTGAGGAGTGGAGGCACTGGCTGGAGGGGGCCACTCACCCATTTTTGGTATGGACTGATCACAAGAACCTCGCTTATCTTTGTTCTGCCAAGCAGCTCAATTCCCGCCAGCCTAGATGGGCTTTTTCCTCTGTTAAAAGGGTTTTTTTGGCAGTTTTTCCTTGCCCTTGTTGAGGGTGTAGGTCAGAGGATGTCATACCCTGTACTCTTTGTTAAAGCCCTATGAGGCAAATTGCAATTTGTGAATATGGGCTATACAAATAAAATTTGATTGATTGATTGATTGATTTCTGGACCGGTTTCAATTCACCATCACCTACAGACCCGGTTCCCGCAATATTAAACCAGACTCTCTCTCTCGTCAGTTTGCCTCCCAGGGTGAGGAATTGAGAGAAGAGCCCATCCTACCAGAATCCATTGTGGCTGGAGCAGCCAGGTGGGAGGTGGAGCGAGTGGTTCAGGAAGCTTTGGACGGCCAGACACCCCCGGATGGCTGTCCTCCGAACTTGCTTTTCGTCCCTAGGGATGTGAGAACTTCTGTGCTTCAGTGGGGACACGACTCCAAGCTTGCCTGCCACCCGGGGGTCTACAGAACCATGGCCTTCATTAAACAGCACTTCTGGTGGCCGTCCATGAATGGGGACATCAAGGACTACGTCTCGGCCTGCTCAGTCTGTGCAAGGAGTAAGGCTTCTCACCGCGTCCCTGCCGGTTCCCTTCATCCTCTATCTATCCCTCACCGGCCATGGTCTCATATTTCTGTCGATTTTGTTACAGGTTTACTCCCTTCACACGGTAAAACTACTATCCTCACTGTTGTAGATAGATTTTCAAAGGCTGTTCATTTTATTCCTCTGCCAAAGTTACCTACTGCCCTGGAGACCGCTAATCTATTAATTACTCATGTTTTTCGTATTCACGGTCTTCCTAATGACATTGTCCAAGATGGCGCCAAGTGCGGTCGCCCTGGCGTTCCGGTGCTCTCTGTTTTTTCTGTTTTTGTGCGTTACTTGTGTGTCTTCGTGCTCCTACACCCGTGAGGAGCTCCTAAATATCAGAACAACAACACCCACGGACATTACACCAGTTTTTTTAGTGCCTGCAGCACAATTTGTGTACTTTCTGGCTAAAAGAGTGAGACGTCGCCGTAGGGGAAAACGAGCTGGAGCGCTCGTGCGCCTTCGCGCACGGGGGACCCGCACGCCCTTGCCTGGGATTTTCCTCTCCAACGTCCGCTCACTCTCCAATAAAATGGACGAGATAGCGCTGCTGATGAGAAGAAACAGTGACTTTTCCTCCTCCTGTGTGTTGTGCTTTACGGAGACGTGGCTAAACGCACAGACCCCGGACTGCGCTCTCCATTTTGAGGGATTCCAGCTCCTACGCGCGGACAGGCAGCGGGGACTCTCCGGGGGGAAAACAAAAGAAATGGTCATTTAAGCTCACTAGATAAATGCTCACTCTGTCTTTCTACTCTTCGGGGGGTCAACCCTTTATCGGCCTGATTTCATGACATCATCGATGATGTCACTGACAGAAAAGTCAAAGCCCGTGTTCATTATTCAGACTTTATGTCATCTTCTCAGGTCTACGACCTATACAGACATATACAGGCAGTATAATATAATACAGCTGTATTCTTTTTTTCCCCAAAAGCCAAATCTCATATTCTGCCTTTATAGATTCATGTCTTCAGTTTTTTAATCTACACATCATTCACTGTAAAATGTGCCTTTTCTTAATGTGCCTCTGCCCATCCATTTGTCCTTCTTTGACTCCCTGCTCCGTGCTCCAGCACTGCAGTCTGAGTGAAAGCCATACAGTATGTGTCCTTGAGTGTCGCCCCGCTGAGGTGCACAACACCGATATCCCAACAGCTCCAGCGGTGCTGTTCTGCGGAAAAAGTGTCATTTCCTTTCAGAAAAATGTCACACATAAAAGTCACATTTTTCGCAACTGAGCTTGTCATTGCACAGGTAATTCTGTGTTAAAAAAGGAGCCGTATTGGTATCCGTGGAGTGTGGTGTTGCGTGGCAGAGAGTCACCTGGCAGGAGGACGGCCTGAGGCAACTAATGGTGTGAAGAAAACTTCAGGTGTAGGCAGAAATAGAGGCAGAAGAACAATGCAGCTGTGTTAGTCATTGTTATCATGCAAACACCAAAATGTGGCAAAGTATCAAGAAAAGCCCATAACTGATAAAAGTAAAAAACAAGTCAGTGTGCTCACAATGGCTCTGCAGTCCCATTATCAATACAGTAAGGCTTTTTATATAAAGGAAAAGAAATAAAGACAAAGAGAAGCCTCTGCTTGATGCTATAGGTTTAGCTTTAGTAGACCAAACACGGCGATGCATTTCTCTTTACATAACTCATGTAATGCTTCTGTGGTGCACTGCCGGCAGCAGAGGTGCAGCATTGCCAACAGCAGTACTGTATTAACATGCCACTATATTCTTAATCTATTGTGATAATAAACTTGTTCATGGAGATTTTGGGATGATGGACTCAAACAATCCAAAGAGATGTGAGTCAGTTTAGTCACATTCTTGATGATCATCATTTAGTGTACATCCTGCATTTGGCCATCATATAGTTGGACAGACAATCAAAACCACTGTTTTGATTTTCCAGATACACATAGTTACCTCACTGATCACACATCATTTATGAAGGAGAATGTGTTCTGCCAATTCCCTTTGTGTTTCTGTTTTCGTGATGCACGGCTGGAGTTTTGAATATTTGAAAAGTCAGGTTGTTTATATTAGAAGTGAAGTGGCACTGCACAGTGAAAGCAGTCTGCAGAGGGGGATAGACAATCTACTGAGAAGTATAACTGCAGAGACACTTTAAAGAAATCTTTGTGAATCTACGGCTCGTTTTTAACTCTCTGGTTTACTTTTCCCTGATTTAGATTATGCCATTCATTTGACATGTTTTGTCCTGAACTGTCCTTTGACATTAAACACCCTCAGATCAGTCACAGATCATCTCACCCTCAAGCATATGCTTGGCCTAGACTTGATGAATTATGTACCCGCACAAATTACCAGTCTGGCCACCCATCTGGCTACCAATTAAAATTTTAAGATACAGATGTTGTGAACATGCGGTTACTTTGCGGTTACTTTTTCACGTGTGTGCAAGTGTTTGTGTTGTTTGATCCCAATTCTTCACTCACATATTTACTACCGGTAAAGCAGCAGGTGTTCACACGTGCAAGATTATTAGAACACAATAAAACGAGTGAACCAGGTAAACAAAACATAGAGATAACACTAGACTGCACAAGGGAAACAAAGTTTGAATGAATGAGTGTTCAGCTCTGGTTGTAATGCTGCTGACCTGAGTGTTTAGGGGAGTGTTTCTGAAATTAAAGAAACATAGTAATGATAATTAAGTCAAA